>CAWUFW010014357.1:315000-418157 GCA_963921515.1 Calotriton arnoldi | reverse complement strand
CCCCTCCCTTCACCATTGTGCAAATATTCCTCTAAAATCTGCCGAACTACGAATTCTGATTTACTCACCTGTTATCAGGAGAGACCTCAGTGCTGCATCTTTCAGCCCAGTACTAATCCTGAAAAGTAATTTTAACCGTACTTACCAGTAACTTGAATTTCCTTCCATAGGATATAATTGCCTGCTTTTTGCTGAAAAAGTTTCTGTGTTGATTTTTGAAACATACAAATATTCCTCTAAAATCAGCCGAAATACGAATTCCGATTTACTCACCTGTTATCAGGAGAGACCTCAGTGCTGTATCTTTCAGCCCAGTACTGGTCCTGAAAAGTAATTTTAACCGAACTTACCAGTAACTTGAATTTCCTTCCATAGGCTAACATTGACTGGTTTCACTTGGAAATTCTTCTAAGTGTGGAATTTTGGAACTTTAAAATATTCCTCTAAAATCAGCCGAAATACGAATTCCGATTTACTCACCTGTTATCAGGAGAGACCTCAGTGCTGCATCTTTCAGCCCAGTACTGATCCTCAAAAGTAATTTTAACCGTACTTACCAGTAACTTGAATTTCCTTCCATAGGATATCATTGCCTGCTTTTTGCTGAAAAAGTTTCTAAGTGTTGATTTTTGAAACATACAAATATTCCTCTAAAATCAGCCGAAATACGAATTCGATTTACTCACCTGTTATCAGGAGAGACCTCAGTGCTGTATCTTTCAGCCCAGTACTGGTCCTGAAAAGTAATTTTAACCGTACTTACCAGTAACTTGAATTTCCTTCCATAGGCTAACATTGATTGGTTTCACTTGGAAATTCTTCTAAGTGTGGAGTTTTGGAACTTTAAAATATTCCTCTAAAATCAGCCGAAATACGAATTCCGATTTACTCACCTGTTATCAGGAGAGACCTCAGTGCTGCATCTTTAGCCCTACAAAAGGGAATGATGGACGGAACGCTTGAGCCAATCAAACACTCACCCCCAGTCAACTGATCTGGGTTTAATCCATCATCATTCTTTAGCTCACTCCACCACCCCAGTTCAGACATGGCCATATGCAAATCAGTCTGACCCTGTGCCTCATGGGAACAGTCCAGCCCGAACTGCCAAGCCATGTCTTCCCTGGACCGGAAACAAGCATCCTAGGACCGGTTTCTGGCATTTCAGCCGTCATCAGCCAGGCTTGCTTGAATCCAGTGGCAAAGTGAGCAAGGGACCCACGTCTGGGCATACCCCCGCCAACTTAGGGCGACCAAAGCGATACAAAAGGGGATGATGGACGGAACGCTTGAGCCAATCAAACACTCACCCCCAGTCAACTGATCTGGGTTTAATCCATCATCATTCTTTAGCTCACTCCACCACCCCAGTTCAGACATGGCCATATGCAAATCAGTCTGACCCTGTGCCTCATGGGAACAGTCCAGCCCGAACTGCCAAGCCATGTCTTCCCTGGACCGGAAACAAGCATCCTAGGACCGGTTTCTGGCATTTCAGCCGTCATCAGCCAGGCTTGCTTGAATCCAGTGGCAAAGTGAGCAAGGGACCCACGTCTGGGCATACCCCCGCCAACTTAGGGCGACCAAAGCGATACAAAAGGGGATGATGGACGGAACGCTTGAGCCAATCAAACACTCACCCCCAGTCAACTGATCTGGGTTTAATCCATCATCATTCTTTAGCTCACTCCACCACCCCAGTTCAGACATGGCCATATGCAAATCAGTCTGACCCTGTGCCTCATGGGAACAGTCCAGCCCGAACTGCCAAGCCATGTCTTCCCTGGACCGGAAACAAGCATCCTAGGACCGGTTTCTGGCATTTCAGCCGTCATCAGCCAGGCTTGCTTGAATCCAGTGGCAAAGTGAGCAAGGGACCCACGTCTGGGCATACCCCCGCCAACTTAGGGCGACCAAAGCGATACAAAAGGGGATGATGGACGGAACGCTTGAGCCAATCAAACACTCACCCCCAGTCAACTGATCTGGGTTTAATCCATCATCATTCTTTAGCTCACTCCACCACCCCAGTTCAGACATGGCCATATGCAAATCAGTCTGACCCTGTGCCTCATGGGAACAGTCCAGCCCGAACTGCCAAGCCATGTCTTCCTGGACCGGAAACAAGCATCCTAGGACCGGTTTCTGGCATTTCAGCCGTCATCAGCCAGGCTTGCTTGAATCCAGTGGCAAAGTGAGCAAGGGACCCACGTCTGGGCATACCCCCGCCAACTTAGGGCGACCAAAGCGATACAAAAGGGGATGATGGACGGAACGCTTGAGCCAATCAAACACTCACCCCCAGTCAACTGATCTGGGTTTAATCCATCATCATTCTTTAGCTCACTCCACCACCCCAGTTCAGACATGGCCATATGCAAATCAGTCTGACCCTGTGCCTCATGGGAACAGTCCAGCCCGAACTGCCAAGCCATGTCTTCCCTGGACCGGAAACAAGCATCCTAGGACCGGTTTCTGGCATTTCAGCCGTCATCAGCCAGGCTTGCTTGAATCCAGTGGCAAAGTGAGCAAGGGACCCACGTCTGGGCATACCCCCGCCAACTTAGGGCGACCAAAGCGATACAAAAGGGGATGATGGACGGAACGTTTGAGCCAATCAAACACTCACCCCCAGTCAACTGATCTGGGTTTAATCCATCATCATTCTTTAGCTCACTCCACCACCCCAGTTCAGACATGGCCATATGCAAATCAGTCTGACCCTGTGCCTCATGGGAACAGTCCAGCCCGAACTGCCAAGCCATGTCTTCCCTGGACCGGAAACAAGCATCCTAGGACCGGTTTCTGGCATTTCAGCCGTCATCAGCCAGGCTTGCTTGAATCCAGTGGCAAAGTGAGCAAGGGACCCACGTCTGGGCATACCCCCGCCAACTTAGGGCGACCAAAGCGATACAAAAGGGGATGATGGACGGAACGTTTGAGCCAATCAAACACTCACCCCCAGTCAACTGATCTGGGTTTAATCCATCATCATTCTTTAGCTCACTCCACCACCCCAGTTCAGACATGGCCATATGCAAATCAGTCTGACCCTGTGCCTCATGGGAACAGTCCAGCCCGAACTGCCAAGCCATGTCTTCCCTGGACCGGAAACAAGCATCCTAGGACCGGTTTCTGGCATTTCAGCCGTCATCAGCCAGGCTTGCTTGAATCCAGTGGCAAAGTGAGCAAGGGACCCACGTCTGGGCATACCCCCGCCAACTTAGGGCGACCAAAGCGATACAAAAGGGGATGATGGACGGAACGCTTGAGCCAATCAAACACTCACCCCCAGTCAACTGATCTGGGTTTAATCCATCATCATTCTTTAGCTCACTCCACCACCCCAGTTCAGACATGGCCATATGCAAATCAGTCTGACCCTGTGCCTCATGGGAACAGTCCAGCCCGAACTGCCAAGCCATGTCTTCCCTGGACCGGAAACAAGCATCCTAGGACCGGTTTCTGGCATTTCAGCCGTCATCAGCCAGGCTTGCTTGAATCCAGTGGCAAAGTGAGCAAGGGACCCACGTCTGGGCATACCCCCGCCAACTTAGGGCGACCAAAGCGATACAAAAGGGGATGATGGACGGAACGTTTGAGCCAATCAAACACTCACCCCCAGTCAACTGATCTGGGTTTAATCCATCATCATTCTTTAGCTCACTCCACCACCCCAGTTCAGACATGGCCATATGCAAATCAGTCTGACCCTGTGCCTCATGGGAACAGTCCAGCCCGAACTGCCAAGCCATGTCTTCCCTGGACCGGAAACAAGCATCCTAGGACCGGTTTCTGGCATTTCAGCCGTCATCAGCCAGGCTTGCTTGAATCCAGTGGCAAAGTGAGCAAGGGACCCACGTCTGGGCATACCCCCGCCAACTTAGGGCGACCAAAGCGATACAAAAGGGGATGATGGACGGAACGTTTGAGCCAATCAAACACTCACCCCCAGTCAACTGATCTGGGTTTAATCCATCATCATTCTTTAGCTCACTCCACCACCCCAGTTCAGACATGGCCATATGCAAATCAGTCTGACCCTGTGCCTCATGGGAACAGTCCAGCCCGAACTGCCAAGCCATGTCTTCCCTGGACCGGAAACAAGC
This sequence comes from Calotriton arnoldi, assembly GCA_963921515.1. NCBI lineage: Eukaryota > Metazoa > Chordata > Amphibia > Caudata > Salamandridae > Calotriton > Calotriton arnoldi. Next base: position 414,048 of record CAWUFW010014357.1, on the reverse strand, counting down.
ATCCTAGGACCGGTTTCTGGCATTTCAGCCGTCATCAGCCAGGCTTGCTTGAATCCAGTGGCAAAGTGAGCAAGGGACCCACGTCTGGGCATACCCCCGCCAACTTAGGGCGACCAAAGCGATACAAAAGGGGATGATGGACGGAACGCTTGAGCCAATCAAACACTCACCCCCAGTCAACTGATCTGGGTTTAATCCATCATCATTCTTTAGCTCACTCCACCACCCCAGTTCAGACATGGCCATATGCAAATCAGTCTGACCCTGTGCCTCATGGGAACAGTCCAGCCCGAACTGCCAAGCCATGTCTTCCCTGGACCGGAAACAAGCATCCTAGGACCGGTTTCTGGCATTTCAGCCGTCATCAGCCAGGCTTGCTTGAATCCAGTGGCAAAGTGAGCAAGGGACCCACGTCTGGGCATACCCCCGCCAACTTAGGGCGACCAAAGCGATACAAAAGGGGATGATGGACGGAACGCTTGAGCCAATCAAACACTCACCCCCAGTCAACTGATCTGGGTTTAATCCATCATCATTCTTTAGCTCACTCCACCACCCCAGTTCAGACATGGCCATATGCAAATCAGTCTGACCCTGTGCCTCATGGGAACAGTCCAGCCCGAACTGCCAAGCCATGTCTTCCCTGGACCGGAAACAAGCATCCTAGGACCGGTTTCTGGCATTTCAGCCGTCATCAGCCAGGCTTGCTTGAATCCAGTGGCAAAGTGAGCAAGGGACCCACGTCTGGGCATACCCCGCCAACTTAGGGCGACCAAAGCGATACAAAAGGGGATGATGGACGGAACGCTTGAGCCAATCAAACACTCACCCCCAGTCAACTGATCTGGGTTTAATCCATCATCATTCTTTAGCTCACTCCACCACCCCAGTTCAGACATGGCCATATGCAAATCAGTCTGACCCTGTGCCTCATGGGAACAGTCCAGCCCGAACTGCCAAGCCATGTCTTCCTGGACCGGAAACAAGCATCCTAGGACCGGTTTCTGGCATTTCAGCCGTCATCAGCCAGGCTTGCTTGAATCCAGTGGCAAAGTGAGCAAGGGACCCACGTCTGGGCATACCCCCGCCAACTTAGGGCGACCAAAGCGATACAAAAGGGGATGATGGACGGAACGCTTGAGCCAATCAAACACTCACCCCCAGTCAACTGATCTGGGTTTAATCCATCATCATTCTTTAGCTCACTCCACCACCCCAGTTCAGACATGGCCATATGCAAATCAGTCTGACCCTGTGCCTCATGGGAACAGTCCAGCCCGAACTGCCAAGCCATGTCTTCCCTGGACCGGAAACAAGCATCCTAGGACCGGTTTCTGGCATTTCAGCCGTCATCAGCCAGGCTTGCTTGAATCCAGTGGCAAAGTGAGCAAGGGACCCACGTCTGGGCATACCCCCGCCAACTTAGGGCGACCAAAGCGATACAAAAGGGGATGATGGACGGAACGCTTGAGCCAATCAAACACTCACCCCCAGTCAACTGATCTGGGTTTAATCCATCATCATTCTTTAGCTCACTCCACCACCCCAGTTCAGACATGGCCATATGCAAATCAGTCTGACCCTGTGCCTCATGGGAACAGTCCAGCCCGAACTGCCAAGCCATGTCTTCCCTGGACCGGAAACAAGCATCCTAGGACCGGTTTCTGGCATTTCAGCCGTCATCAGCCAGGCTTGCTTGAATCCAGTGGCAAAGTGAGCAAGGGACCCACGTCTGGGCATACCCCCGCCAACTTAGGGCGACCAAAGCGATACAAAAGGGGATGATGGACGGAACGCTTGAGCCAATCAAACACTCACCCCCAGTCAACTGATCTGGGTTTAATCCATCATCATTCTTTAGCTCACTCCACCACTCCAGTTCAGACATGGCCATATGCAAATCAGTCTGACCCTGTGCCTCATGGGAACAGTCCAGCCCGAACTGCCAAGCCATGTCTTCCCTGGACCGGAAACAAGCATCCTAGGACCGGTTTCTGGCATTTCAGCCGTCATCAGCCAGGCTTGCTTGAATCCAGTGGCAAAGTGAGCAAGGGACCCACGTCTGGGCATACCCCCGCCAAATTAGAATGATGATGGATTAAACCCAGATCAGTTGACTGGGGGTGAGTGTTTGATTGGCTCAAACGCTCCGTCCATCATCCCCTTTTGTATCGCTTTGTTCGCCCCTAAGTTGGCGGGGTATGCCCAGACGTGGGTCCCTTGCTCACTTTGCCACTGGATTCAAGCAAGCCTGGCTGATGACGGCTGGAATGCCAGAAACCGGTTCTAGGATGCTTGTTTCCGGTCCAGGGAAGACATGGCTTGGCAGTTCGGGCTGGACTGTTCCCATGAGGCACAGGGTCAGACTGATTTGCATATGGCCATGTCTGAACTGGGGTGGTGGAGTGAGCTAAAGAATGATGATGGATTAAACCCAGATCAGTTGACTGGGGTGAGTGTTTGATTGGCTCAAACGTCCGTCCATCATCCCCTTTTGTATCGCTTTGTTCGCCCTAAGTTTGCGGGGGTATGCCCAGACGTGGGTCCCTTGCTCACTTTGCCACTGGATTCAAGCAAGCCTGGCTGATGACGGCTGGAATGCCAGAAACCGGTCCTAGGATGCTTGTTTCCGGTCCAGGGAAGACATGGCTTGGCAGTTCGGGCTGGACTGTTCCCATGAGGCACAGGGTCAGACTGATTTACATATGGCCATGTCTGAACTGGGGTGGTGGAGTGAGCTAAAGATTGATGATGGATTAAACCCAGATCAGTTGACTGGGGGTGAGTGTTTGATTGGCTCAAACGTTCCGTCCATCATCCCCTTTTGTATTGCTTTGTTCGCCCTAAGTTGGCGGGGGTATGCCCAGACGTGGGTCCCTTGCTCACTTTGCCACTGGATTCAAGCAAGCCTGGCTGATGACAGCTGGAATGCCAGAAACCAGTCCTAGGATGCTTGTTTCAGGTCCAGGGAAGACATGGCTTGGCAGTTCGGGCTGGACTGTTCCCATGAGGCACAGGGTCAGACTGATTTGCATATGGCCATGTCTGAACTGGGGAGGTGGAGTGAGCTAAAGAATGATGATGGATTAAACCCAGATCAGTTGATTGGGGGTGAGTGTTTGATTGGCTCAAACGTTCCGTCCATCATCCCCTTTTGTATCGCTTTGTTCGCCCTAAGTTGGCGGGGGTATGCCCTAAGTTGGCGGGGGTATGCCCAGACGTGGGTCCCTTGCTCACTTTGCCACTGGATTCAAGCAAGCCTGGCTGATGACGGCTGGAATGCCAGAAACCGGTCCTAGGATGCTTGTTTCCGGTCCAGGGAAGACATGGCTTGGCAGTTCGGGCTGGACTGTTCCCATGAGGCACAGGGTCAGACTGATTTGCATATGGCCATGTCTGAACTGGGGTGGTGGAGTGAGCTAAAGAATGATGATGGATTAAACCCAGATCAGTTGACTGGGGGTGAGTGTTTGATTGGCTCAAACGTTCCGTCCATCATCCCCTTTTGTATCGCTTTGTTTGCCCTAAGTTGGCGGTTGGTATGCCCAGACGTGGGTCCCTTGCTCACTTTGCCACTGGATTCATGCAAGCCTGGCTGATGACGGCTGGAATGCCAGAAACCGGTCCTAGGATGCTTGTTTCCGGTCCAGGGAAGACATGGCTTGGCAGTTCGGGCTGGACTGTTCCCATGAGGCACAGGGTCAGACTGATTTGCATATGGCCATGTCTGAACTGGGGTGGTGGAGTGAGCTAAAGAATGATGATGGATTAAACCCAGATCAGTTGACTGGGGGTGAGTGTTTGATTGGCTCAAACGTTCCGTCCATCATCCCCTTTTGTATCGCTTTGTTCGCCCTAAGTTGGCGGGGGTATGCCCAGACGTGGGTCCCTTGCTCACTTTGCCACTGGATTCAAGCAAGCCTGGCTGATGACGGCTGGAATGCCAGAAACCGGTTCTAGGATGCTTGTTTCCGGTCCAGGGAAGACATGGCTTGGCAGTTCGGGCTGGACTGTTCCCATGAGGCACAGGGTCAGACTGATTTGCATATGGCCATGTCTGAACTGGGGTGGTGGAGTGAGCTAAAGAATGATGATGGATTAAACCCAGATCAGTTGACTGAGGGTGAGTGTTTGATTGGCTCAAACGTTCCGTCCATCATCCCCTTTTGTATCGCTTTGTTCGCCCTAAGTTGGCGGGGGTATGCCCAGACGTGGGTCCCTTGCTCACTTTGCCACTGGATTCAAGCAAGCCTGGCTGATGACGGCTGGAATGCCAGAAACCGGTCCTAGGATGCTTGTTTCCGGTCCAGGGAAGACATGGCTTGGCAGTTCGGGCTGGACTGTTCCCATGAGGCACAGGGTCAGACTGATTTACATATGGCCATGTCTGAACTGGGGTGGTGGAGTGAGCTAAAGAATGATGATGGATTAAACCCAGATCAGTTGACTGGGGTGAGTGTTTGATTGGCTCAAACGCTCCGTCCATCATCCCCTTTGTATCGCTTGTTCGCCCTAAGTTGGCAGGGGTATGCCCAGACGTGGGTCCCTTGCTCACTTTGCCACTGGATTCAAGCAAGCCTGGCTGATGACGGCTGGAATGCCAGAAACCGGTCCTAGGATGCTTGTTTCCGGTCCAGGGAAGACATGGCTTGGCAGTTCGGGCTGGACTGTTCCCATGAGGCACAGGGTCAGACTGATTTGCATATGGCCATGTCTGAACTGGGGTGGTGGAGTAAGCTAAAGAATGATGATGGATTAAACCCAGATCAGTTGACTGGGGGTGAGTGTTTGATTGGCTCAAATGTTCCGTCCATCATCCCCTTTGTATCGCTTTGTTCGCCTCGAGTTGGCGGGGGTATGCCCAGACGTGGGTCCCTTGCTCACTTTGCCACTGGATTCAAGCAAGCCTGGCTGATGATGGCTGGAATGCCAGAAACCGGTCCTAGGATGCTTGTTTCCGGTCCAGGGAAGACATGGCTTGGCAGTTCGGGCTGGACTGTTCCCATGAGGCACAGGGTCAGACTGATTTGCATATGGCCATGTCTGAACTGGGGTGGTGGAGTGAGCTAAAGAATGATGATGGATTAAACCCAGATCAGTTGACTAGGGGTGAGTGTTTGATTGGCTCAAACGTTCCGTCCATCATCCCCTTTTGTATCGCATCTTTAGCCCAGCACTGACCCTGAAAAGTAATTTTAACCGAACTTACCAGTAACTTATATTTTCTTCCATAGGAATCCATTGTCTGGTTTTCAGCAGAAAAGTTTCAAAGTGTCGATTTTCACAAACTACAAATATTCCTTAAAAATCGCCTGTATGACTTAAACGCATTCTTTCAACTGTTTACAGGAGATGCACCAGTGCTGGATCCAGGTCCAACACTGAGTAAGAAAAAGTAACGATAACAGTTTTTACCTGCTAAGTGAATTTGCTTCCATAGGATAACATTGGTGATTCTATGAGAAAAAGTTTCTAAGTGTCAACTTTTAAAATACAATAATATTCCTTAAAAATCACTACTGTAACCAAAACGCTTTTACTCAACTGTTTACAGGAGATGTCCCAGGACTGAATCTAGGAACCAGTCCTGTGGTTAGAAAAGTAATCCATAAAGTAACTAATTGCATTTAACTAGAAATTCACATTGAGCTGAATGTTGCATTGTGTTTGAAAATGTGTTGCCCATTGCAACAACTGTAACTACTGTACTTAAAAGTCTATTGCCTATGTGCAAAGTATTTAAACTAAAGTAATTCATTCTGAGAAAGTATTTTTGTAATGTATAATGTAATTACAATGTAATTTAAAAATAAAATATGTAAAAAAAATTGTTTCTAAAAATGGAGTAAATCAGTATGAAAAAAATAAATATAACAATTAATACATTTAAAATTGTCATTTACAAAACCTTTGAAATTCACTGAAAAACCGTAGGTTTCAGACATGTTATAGTTAGGAATTAGCATTTAAAAAACCTTTGAAATTCACTGAAAAAACCATAGGTTTCAGACACGTTATAGTTAGAAATTAGCATTTAAAAAACCTTTGAAATTCACTGAAAAACCATAGGTTTCAGGCACGTTATAGTTAGAAATTAGCATTTAAAAAACCTTAGAAATTCACTGAAAAAACCATAAGGTTTTAGGGACAGTTATAGTTAGTTGGACATTGCACTCGTACAAAACCCGTGAAATTCCCTCGTTATAGTTAGTTCAGGTAACTATAACTCGCGCCCGCAATGCACTGCTGATGACGTCACATATTACATCACTCATGACATGGTCAGTGACATCACTGATGACATCACTGATGACATCTCAAATGACATCACTGATGACATCACTGATGACATCATCCATGTGAGAATTTAATGCATCTTCTCACACCCTAATATAAGTTTTGATACACCCACTCTAAATTACAGACTGCCATTCTCAAAACCATACACACTCCAATACCAATAAGTACATACCCACTCACTGATTTTTAGGTCTACACACACACATCTACTCACTCACCCGTACAGTCACTCATACTTACAGTCACTCAGTACAGGACTATCATATGCACTCATACACCTATATAAACACTCACACAACGCAACTCATCCATAGAGGAACTCACACACCTAGTCAGTCATGCAAATAATTAATCACACTCCAATTTACTCACCTATACAGTTATACACACCAGCTCACTTACTCATAAAAATACTAGCACATTCTTACGCTCCTATGCAATCACTGATGCAAGCACACACTGATCCATATAGCCACTCTCACAATCACACACTCTCACTTATAGCCATTTATATACTCCAACACACATATATACTGCCTTTCACATATGTAGTTACTCACACATGTACCACTGAGATATACATTCAATCACTAACACACCCATACACACACTCACCCACCCATACAGTCCATCACAGACGCACTCTTGAAACCATGCACCCAGTGAATCACCCACTCACACATCTATGCACAGAGTCACACACACCCCACCCACACAAACACTGAGGCACCCATACAGATACTCAGAGAACCAATCCATAACCCATATAGACACTCATTTAGCTAGTCAGAAACCCATGCAGTTGCTTACACAGCAACAGACAGACGGATACAGACATTCACACAGTTTAGTCACTCACCCATGCATCCAGTAAGATACGCTTAATCACTCACTTATAGACTCAGTCACGCACCTACTAAATCATCCATTCAGGCGCTTCTACACCCACTCATTCTTCAATACGCCTTTCCCTATATATATTAAACATATTTAAACTTTACAGAAACACACAGTCACTGGATGATGTCATCAGTGATGTCATCAGTGATGTCATTTGAGATGTCATCAGTGATGTCATCAGTGATGTCACTGACCATGTCATGAGTGATGTAATATGTGACGTCATCAGCAGTGCATTGCGGGGCGCGAGTTATAGTTACCTGAACTAATCTATAACGGGGAATTTCACGGATTTTGTACGAGTGCAATGTCCAACTAACTATAACTGTCCCTAAAACCTTATGGTTTTTTCAGTGAATATATATATATATATTATATATATATATATATATTCACTGAAAAAACCATAGGTTTTAGGGAAAGTTATAGTTAGTTGGACATTGCACTCGTACAAAACCCGTGAAATTCCCCCGTTATAGTTAGTTCAGCTAACTATAACTCGTGCCCCCGCAATGCACTGCTGATGACGTCACATATTACATCACTCATGACATGGTCAGTGACATCACTGACGACATCACTGACATCATCCAGTGACTGTGTGTTTCTGTAAAGTTTAAATATGTTTAATATATATAGGGAAAGGCGTATTGAAGAATGAGTGGGTGTATAAGCGTCTGAATGGATGATTTAGTAGGTGCGTGACTGAGTCTATAAGTGAGTGATTAAACGTATCTTACTGGATGCATGGGTGAGTGACTAAACTGTGTGAATGTCTGTATCCGTCTGTCTGTTGTTGTGTAAGCAGCTGCATGGGTTTCTGACTAGCTAAATGAGTGTCTATATGGGTTATGGATTGGTTCTCTGAGTATCTATATGGGTGCCTCAGTGTTTGTGTGGGTGGGGTGTGTGTGACTCTGTGCATAGATGTGTGAGTGGGTGATTCACTGGGTGCATGGTTTCAAGAGTGCGTCTGTGATGGACTGTATGGGTGGGTGAGTGTGTGTATGGGTGTGTTAGTGATTGAATGTATATCTCAGTGGTACATGTGTGAGTAACTACATATGTGAAAGGCAGTATATATGTGTGTTGGAGTATTTAGATGGCTATAAGTGAGAGTGTGTGATTGTGAGAGTGGCTATATGGATGAGTGTGTGCTTGCATCAGTGATTGCATAGGAGCGTAAGAATGTGCTAGTATTTGTATGAATAAGTGAGCTGGTGTGTATAACTGTATAGGTGAGTAAATTGGAGTGTGATTAATTATTTGCATGACTGACTAGGTGTGTGAGTACCTCTATGGATGAGTTGCGTTGTGTGAGTGTTTATATAGGTGTATGAGTGCATATGATAGTCCTGTACTGAGTGACTGTAAGTATGAGTGACTGTACGGGTGAGTGAGTAGATGTGTGTGTGTAGACCTAAGAATCAGTGAGTGGGTATGTACTTATTGGTATTGGAGTGTGTATGGTTTTGAGAATGGCAGTCTGTAATTTAGAGTGGGTGTATCAAACGTTATATTAGGGTGTGAGAAGATGCATTAAATTCTCACATGGATGATGTCATCAGTGATGCAATTTGAGATGTTATCAGTGATGTCATCAGTGATGTCATCAGTGATGTCACTGACCATGTCATGAGTGATGTAATATGTGACGTCATCAGCAGTGCATTGCGGGGCGCGAGTTATAGTTAGCTGAACTAACTATATCGGGGGAATTTCACGGGTTTTGTACGAGTGCAATGTCCAACTAACTATAACTTTCCCTAAAACCTATGGTTTTTTCAGTGAATTTCAAAGGTTTTTTAAATGCTAAACCCTAACTATAACAGGCCTGAAACCTATGGTTTTTTCAGTGAATTTCAAAGGTTTTTAAAATGCTAATTCCTAACTATAACAAGCCTGAAACCTATGGTTTTTTCAGTGAATTTCAAAGGTTTTTTAAATGCTAATTCCTAACTATAACATGTCTGAAACCTATCATTTTTTTCAGTGAATTTCAAAGGTTTTGTAAATGACAATTTTTAAATGTATTAATTGTTATATTTATTTTTTTTTATACTGATTTACTACATTTTTTTAAACTATTTATTTTTAGATATTTTATTTTTTAAATTACATTGTAATTACATTATACATTACATTACAAAATATACTTTCTCAGAATGAATTACTTTAGTTTAAATACTTTGCAAATAGGCAATAGACTTTTAAGTACAGTAGTTACAGTTGTTGCAATGGGCAACACAATTTCAAACACAATGCAACATTGAGCTCAATGTGAATTTCTAGCTAAATGCAATTAGTTACTTTATGGATTACTTTTCTAACCACAGGACTGGATCCTAGATTCAGTCCTGGGACATCTCCTGTAAACAGTTGAGTAAAAGCGTTTTGGTTACAGTAGTGATTTTTAAGGAATATTATTGTATTTTAAAAGTTGACACTTAGAAACTTTTTCACATAGAATCACTAATGTTATCCTATGGGAGGAAATTCACTTAGCAGGTAAGTAGTGTTATCGTTACTTTTTCTTACTCAGTGGTGGATCCTAGATCCAGCACTGGTGCATCTCCTGTAAACAGTTGAAAGAATGCGTTTAAGTCATACAGGCGATTTTTAAGGAATATTTGTAGTTTGTGAAAATCAACACTTTGAAATTTTTCTGCTGAAAACCAGACAATGGATTCCTATGGAAGGAAATATAAGTTACTGGTAAGTACGGTTAAAATTACTTTTCAGGATCAGTACTGGGCTGAAAGATGCAGCACTGAGGTCTCTCCTGATAACAGGTGAGTAAATCGGAATTCGTATTTTGGCTGATTTTAGAGGAATATTTGTATGTTTCAAAAATTGACACTTAGAAACTTTTTCAAGCAGCAATGATATCCTATGGAAGGAAATTCAAGTTACTGGTAAGTACGGTTAAAATTACTTTTCAGGATCAGTACTGGGCTGAAAGATGCAGCACTGAGGTCTCTCCTGATAACAGGTGAGTAAATCGGAATTCGTATTTCGGCTGATTTTAGAGGAATATTATAAAGTTCCAAAACTCCACACTTAGAAGAATTTCCAAGTGAAACCAGTCAATGATATCCTATGGAAGGAAATTCAAGTTACTGGTAAGTACGGTTAAAATTACTTTTCAGGATCAGTACTGGGCTGAAAGATGCAGCACTGAGGTCTCTCCTGATAACAGGTGAGTAAATCGGAATTCGTATTTTGGCTGATTTTAGAAGAATATTTGTATGTTTCAAAAATTGACACTTAGAAACTTTTTCAGCAAAAAGCAGACAATGATATCCTATGGAAGGAAATTCAAGTTACTGGTAAGTACGGTTAAAATTACTTTTCAGGATCAGTACTGGGCTGAAAGATGCAGCACTGAGGTCTCTCCTGATAACAGGTGAGTAAATCGGAATTCGTATTTCGGCTGATTTTAGAGGAATATTATAAAGTTCCAAAACTCCACACCTAGAAGAATTTCCAAGTGAAACCAGTCAATGATATCCTATGGAAGGAAATTCAAGTTACTGGTAAGTACGGTTAAAATTACTTTTCAGGATCAGTACTGGGCTGAAAGATGCAGCACTGAGGTCTCTCCTGATAACAGGTGAGTAAATCGGAATTCGTAGTTCGGCTGATTTTAGAGGAATATTTGCACAATGGTGAAGGGAGGGGCGGGGCCTGAGGTGACATCTGTGCAAACGCGCCCCGTGGCGCGTTTTAAGTTGGGGGATTAAGTCCCCTTGAATCATGAGGGTCCCTGGGGTCCAACTAGCCCACCCTGTACCTCCAGTATGCGCCAGGAGCTGCGTTGCAGAGAGGTGTTCAGAGGCCACGCCCTTTTGCACCTCTCTGCAACGCAGCTCTGTGGCGCTTTCTGGACGTACCTGGTGGGCTAGTTCGCCCTCAGGGACCCTCAGGATTGAAGGGATTTCATTCCCCATCTTAAAATGCGCCACGGGGCCTGTTTGCACACATGTCACCTGAAGCCCGCCCCTCCCTTCACCACTGTGCAAACGTGACCCGTGGCGCGTTTTGAGTTGGGGATTAAGTCCCCTTGAATACTGAGGGTCCCTGGAGTCCAACTAGCCCACCATGTACCTCCAAAAGCGCCACAGAGCTGCGTTGCAGAGAGGTGTAAAAGGGGCGTGGCCTCTGTACACCTCTCTGCAACGCAGCCCCCTGGCGCATACCGGAGGTTCCTGGTGGGCTAGTTGGCCCCCAGGGACCCCCAGTACTCAAGGGGAATTACTTCCCCTTCTTAAAACGCGCCAGGGGGCGCGTTTTCAGACTGATGCAGGGAGGGGGAGGGGCCTCGGCATGATGCCGGTCTTTTTTTTTCTTTTTTTTTTGCTTTTTTCTGCCCAGGGGGTCCTTGTGGGACCCCCTGAGCAGACCTAGGGGGTCAGGGTGTTTCTACCCTGCCCCCTTTGTGCGTTTTGCGCACTTGTTTCTTGTGCTTTTTTTTTTTTCTCGCCGGGATTCGCGCACTCTAAGCGCATCCCGCTGATTTAAAAAAAAAAAATATCTTTTTCTGCCCAGGGGGTCCTTGTGGGACCCCTTGAGCAGACCTAGGGGTCAGGGTGTTTCTACCCTGCCCCCTTTTGCGCTTTGCGCACTTGTTTCTGTCCCTCGGTTCTACCGAGGGACAAAATGGCTGCCAACACTTCCTGATTAGGAGTGTTGACAGCCACTTAACAGCCAATTAGCATACAGCTCATGATCGGGAGGGTACGCGGACCCTACTCGGCCATAGATATATATGTGACTTTACTTTTGATTTTCTCAGGAACTACTGAATGGATTTACACCATTTAAGCAAAGGCATGACACTGAACCAAGGGCTACCTCTTTGCCAAATTTGGTGTAATTCCGTTCAGCAGTTCGGGCTGTAGCTGCGACTAAAGGTTCCTATGGAAAAATGAATGGGGAAAACACGCTTTGGGACCCCCTTTTTCTCGGCCCCCGCTTGACGAATCAACCCGAGACTTTCAGGGTAGGAGCGGAGCGGAGCGCCCCAACAAGTTGGAAGCTTTCGCGAAGATTCGTCAACCGGCGCAAGAGTTATTTCAAATAGAATGTCGCGGATTTCCTATGGATAATAGGTCCTAACTATAACTATCTACTGGCGACCGCCAGTAGATAATATATATATATATATATATATATATATATATATATATATATATATATATATATATATATATATATGCAAAAAAGAAGAAGAGATCTCTGGGTAGTTCCTAAGTTTAGGTGGAAGGCTGCTTATGTATAGAGCACCCTCAACACCAGCGACACTCGAGATTTGCTCACCTCAAATGTCTGCTTTTCTATCAAAGTTTTTAAGCATAGGATTAGCACAGTGCTATCCACTCCGAGATAGAAAGGGACCAAGTCTTTTGCCATTTCTACAGCAAAGTCTTTAAGCATAGGAATAGCACAGGGCTATCCATGCCGAGTTGTTAAATGACAAAAGCCATTTACCACTCCAGGCACAGTATTACAGCTTTGGACTGGCAAAATACCATCCAAGCCAACCTGAAATGAATAAAAGCAACCCCTGACACGTGTTTCCCTTTCATTACAGCTCTTCAGAGAGGTTTAGCTTTGTCCAGACACAAGGGAGCACCCAGCATAAGTCAAAAGAATACCCTTGCAGGCATAGAGTGACGCATAAATTATGCAAAAAAGATGAAGAGAACTCTGGGTAGGTCCCAAGTTTAGGTGGAAGGCAGCTTCTGTATAGAGCACCCTCAACACCAGCCACACTCTAGATTTGCTCACCTCAAATGTCTGCTTTTCTATAAAAGTTTTTAATCATAGGATTAGCACAGTGCTATCCACGCCGAGATAGAAAGGGACAAAGTATTTTGTCATTTCTACAGCAAAGTCTTTAAGCATAGGAATAGCACAGTGCTATCCATGCCGATCTGTTAAATGACACAAGCCGTTTACTGTTCCAGGCACAGTATTACAGCTTTGGACTGGCAAGATACCATCCAAGCCAACCTGAAATGAATAAAGGCAACCCCTGACACGTGTTTCGCTGCCATTACAGCTCTTCAGAGAGGTTTAGCTTAGTCCAGACACTAGGGAGTACCCAGTATAATTCAAAAGAATACCCTTGCAGGCACAGAGTGACGCATAAATTATGCAAAAAAGAAGAAGAGAACTCTGGGTAGTTCCCAAGTTTAGGTGGAATGCAGCTTCTGTATAGAGCACCCTCAACACCAGCGACATTCTAGATTTGCTCACCTCAAATATCTGCTTTTCTATCAAAGTTTTTAAGCATAGGATTAGCACAGTGCTATCCACACAGAGATAGAAAGGGTCAAATTCTTTTGCCATTTCTACAGCAAAGTCTTTAAGCATAGGAATAGCACAGTGCTATCCATGCCGAGCTGTTAAATGACAAAAGCCATTTACCACTCCAGGCACAGTATTACAGCTTTGGACTGGCAAAATACCATCCAAGCCAACCTGAAATGAATAAAAGCCACCCCTGCACGTGCTTCGCTGTCATTACAGCTCTTTAGAGAGGTTTAGCTTTGTCCAGACACAAGGGAGCACCCAGTATAAGTCAAAAGAATACACTTGAAGGCATAGAGTGAATCATAGATTATGCAAAAAAGAAGAAGAGAACTCTGGGTAGTTCCCAAGTTTAGGTGGAAGGCAGCTTCTGTATAGAGCACCCTCAACACCAGCGACACTCTAGATTTGCTAACCTCAAATGTCTGCTTTTTTTATCAAAGTTTTTAAGCATAGGATTAGCACATTGCTATCCACGCCGAGTAAGAAAGGGACAAAGTCTTTTGCCATTTCTACAGCAAAGTCTTAAAGCATAGGAATAGCACAGTGCTATCCATGCCGAGCTGTTAAATGACACAAGCCATTTACCGCTCCAGGCACAGTTACACCTTTGGACTGGCAAAATACCATTCAAGCCAACCTGAAATGAATAAAAGCAACCCCTGACACGTGTTTTGCCGTCATTACAGCTCTTCAGAGAGGTTTAGCTTTGTCCAGACACAAGGGAGCACCCAGTATAAGTCAAAAGAATATCCTTGCGGGCATAGAGTGACGCATAAATTGTGCAAAAAAGAAGAAGAGAACTCTGGGTAGTTCCCAAGTTTAGGTGGACGGCATCTTCTGTATAGAGCACCCTCAACACCAGCGACACTCTAGATTTGCTAACCTCAAATGTCTGCTTTTCTATCAAAGTTTTTAATCATAGGATTAGCACAGTGCTATCCACGCTGAGATAGAAAGGGACAAAGTCTTTTGCCATTTCTACAGCAAAGTCTTTAAGCATAGGAATAGCACAGTGCTATCCATGCTGAGCTGTTAAATGACAAAAGCCATTTACCACTCCAGGCACAGTATTACAACTTTGGACTGGCAAAATACCATCCAAGCCAACCTGAAATGAATAAAAGCAACCTCTGACATGTGTTTCGCTGTCATTACAGCTCTTCAGAGAGGTTTAGCTTTGTCCAGACACAAGGGAACACCCAGTATACGTCAAAAGAATACCCTTGCAGGCATAGAATGATGCATAAATTATGAAAAAAAAAATATATATATATATACCTACTGGCGGTCGCCAGTAGGTAGCTATAGTTAGGACCTTGTTTCTATTAAAAAAGCATTTTTTCTTTTGCCAATATCTTTGGCGCTGTTTGACAAATCTTCGCAAAATGTTCAAAACTAATGGTTCACTCGGGTCAGCTCCTGTCTTGAAAGTTTCGGAGTGAGGGCCACATAGCCCACCAGGTACCTCCAGTAAGCCCCACACAGTGGGATTGCTGAGAGGTGGTCCAAGGCCATGCCCCGTTTTACACCACTCTGCAAACATGCCTCTTGGCACATTACTGGTGGGGCAAAAAGGTCCTCTTGTGTCCTGAGGACCTGAGGACTAAAGTGGACTTCATCCCCCGGGCAGCAGCGCACCAGGAGGTGCGTTCGCAGAGTGGTGTAAAAAGGGTGCATGGCCTCGGACCACTCTCAGCAATCCAGCTGTTTGGGGCTTACTGGAGGTACCTGGTGGGCTAGTTGGCCCCCAGGGACCCTCAGGAGGCAAGGGGACTTAATCCCCCAACCCAGAATGTGCCAGGAGGCGTGTTTGCAGTGTGGTGGAGAAAGGGGGCATGGCCTGTGTCCACCTGTCAGCTATCCCAGTATCTGGGGCATACTGGAGGTATCAGGTAGGCTAGTTGGCCCCTAAGGACCCCAGCAGTGTAGTGGACTTTAATCCCCATCCAAGAGGGTGCCAGGGAGTGCGTTTGCAGAGTGGTGGGGAAAGGGGGCATGGCCTGCAATGAGATCTTAGAAATGCTGTTGTGTGGGACTTACTGGAGGTAATAGGAGGGGTAGTTGGCCACCAATGTTGTCCTTGGGGGACAACTACCCCTCCTGTTACCTCCAGTAAGTCTCACACAGTGGTATTTGTAATATGTCTTCGGAGGCCATGCCCCCCTTTCTCCACCACTCTGCAAACACTCCTCCTGGCACACTACGGGTTGGGGGATGAAGTCCACTTTGCTCCTGAGGGACTTTGGGGGCCAAGAAGCCCTCCTGGTACCTCCTGTAAGTCCTACGCAGCGGAAATCCTGAGCGCTGGTCAGACACCCAGCCCCTTTCTCCACCTCTCTGCAAACACGACTACTAGTTAAAGAAGCATTTGCAATTTAATAGGTTTCATATTTGCGAGAGTTAGAGCTATAGGCGTTGTAAATGTAAAAGTGTTTTACTAATGTTTCTTGGAGTGGACTGGATGTAGGTTGTGTGTAGTGGAATTATGTGGTATGCTGTGCAGTGAAATTATGTGGGTAGACTTTGACTTTGATGTGGATAGAAAGTATGTGCTATTTAGTGTATAGGAATTATGTAGAGTGAGATTATGTGTTATGGAGAGTAATTACGTGGTATGGTAGTCTGTGTTGTGGAGTGGTAACCTAAGGTTTAGTCTTCCTCATTTCCATAGAAGCTAAACTATAAACTCAATGTGACAAAAAAAGAAGGAACGACTGAGGAGCACTTCTGGACGTAGTCAGAGGTATGAGCATGGCCACTAGAATTATACGACTTTTTGGCTGCACTTACTTTAGCACAATTATACATTTTCAACATTTGCCACATAATCCATCATCTGCTGCATAATCTGTAGATTTGAACAAAAAAAACCTTCTTTCTAGCTCAAACGGCTCAAACGTTTCCAAAAATGCAGTGACAAGTGTTACAGCGTGGTGGAAGGCCCTTTGCAAACCTAGAATGGTCACCTGTTAGTTATTACTAAATGTGGGTATTAAATTGGTACTAATGGTGAGCAAACCAGTCTTGCTTCTTTCTGCGCCTCTCTTGCCTCTTTCCCCATTTCTATTGCTTCTTTCTGCACCTTTCTTTCTTTTTCTGCACTTCTTTTGCCTCGTTCTGCTCATCTCTTCCACTTTCTGCACCTCTCTTGCCTCTTTCTGCACCTCTGTTGCCTCTTTCTGCACCTCACTTGTTTATTTCTGCACCCCTCTTGCCTCTTTCTGCACCCCTCTTCCCTCTTTCTGCACCTCTCTTCCCTCTTTCTGTACACCTGTTCCCTCTTTCTGCACCATTCCTGCCTGTTTCTGCACCTCTCTTGCCTCTTTCTGGACTTCTGTTGCCTCTTTCTGCAACTCTCTTGCCTCTTTCTGCAGTTCTCTTGCCTCCTTCTGCACCTAACTTGCCTCTTTCTACACTTCTCTTGCTTCTTTCTGCACCCTTATTCCCTTTTCTGCACTGCTCTTGCCTCTTTCTGTACCTCTCTTGCTTCTTTCTGCACTTTTCTTGCTTCTTTATGCACCTCTCCTGCCTCTTTCTGTACACACAGGGCTACTTTTAAACTGACCTCAGGCTCAGCAGTGCACACATGCAAGTGCAGACAGAAAAGGGCTGATGGCCTCTAAACTGCCATGACCTATTATATGCTAGGGACTTAGAGGCAGTTTTAATCCCCCTGCCCTATTATGTACTAGGGCCTTACAGGGGAGGTCATGCCAATCATAGGGGTACCCCAACCCATAGTGTACCCTAGTGTATGTAGGTGTTTTCACTGTATTCTAATTGTCTTTCAGCATAGCACTGGCTACGGGCCTGGTTAGGGAGAGCCCAGGGTCAGTCAGAGTCAGTTACCACCAGTACCAGACAGCAAAAAGTTAAGGGGGGCCCAGGGCACAGGATGACTTTGCAACAAGGCCTCTTTCTGCACATCTGTTGGTTATTTCTGCACATCTCTTGCTTCTTTCTGCACCTTTCTTCCTCCTTCTGGACTTCTGTTGCCTCTTTCTGCATCTCTCTTGCTTCTTTCTGCGCCTTTCTTTGACTTTCTGCACATGTCCTACCTATGTAGGCATAGTTAGAAATTAGCATTTAAAAAACCTTTGAAATTCACTGAAAAAACCATAGGTTTCAGGGACGTTATAGTTAGAAATTAGCATTTAAAAAACCTTTGAAATTCACTGAAAAATCCATAGGTTTCAGGGACGTTATAGTTAGAAATTAGCATTTAAAAAACCTTTGAAATTCACTGAAAAAACCACAGGTTTCAGGGACGCTATAGTTAGGTGGACATTTCACTCATACAAAACCAGAGAAATTCAGCCGTTATAGTTAGTTGAGCTAACTATAACTCGCGCCCCCGCAATGCACTGCTGATTACGTCGCATATTACTTCACTCATGACATGGTCAGTGACATCACTGATGACATCACTGATGACATCTCAAATGACATCACTGATGACATCATCCAGTGACTGAGTGTTTCTGAAAAGTTTAAGAATGTTATCTATATATATGCCAAGGTGTATTCGAAGAATGAGTGGGTGTATGAGTGTCTGTATGAATGATTTTGTGGGTGCGTGTCTGACTGCATAAGTGAGTGATTAAACGTGTCTTAGTGAATGCATGGGTGAATGACTAATCTGTGTGAATGTCTGTATCAGTCTGTCAGTTGGTGTGTAAGTGTATGTGTTGGTGAGCAGCTACATCAGTGTCTATATGGGTTAATGATTGGTTGTCTGAGTACCTGTATGGGTGCCTGGGTGTCTATGTGGGTGGGGGGGTATGTGACTCCCTGCATGGATGTGTGAGTGGGTGATTCACTGGGTGTATGGGTTCATGAGTGCGTGTGTTAGGGACTGTATGGGTGAGTGAGTGTACGTATAGATGTGTTGGTGAGTGAATGGATGTCTTAGTGGTATATGTGTAAGTAACTACATATGTGAAAGGCAGTATATGTGAGCGTTGGAGTATATAAGTGAGTATATGTGACAGTGAGTGATTGTGACAGTTGCTGCATGGATAAGTGTGTGCCTATGTCAGTAATTGTTGAAGAGAGTATGTATATGGTACTATCTGTATGAATAAGTTAGGTGGTGTGTGTGTATAACTGTATAGGTGAGTAAATGGCAGTGTAATTAATTCTTTGGGTGACTGACTAGGTGTTTAAGTAACTCTTTGGGTGAGTGGCAGTGTGTGAGTGTCTATATGGGTGTATGAGTAGATATATCAGTGGCTGTATTGATGAATGACTGCGGGTATGAGTGACTGTATGGGTTAGTGAGTGGATGTGTGTATAGACGTATGAATCACTGAGCGGGTATGTACTAACTGCTATTGGTCTGTCTATGGTTTCGATATTGGTAGTCTGTATTTTACAGTGGGTGTATCAAAGGTTTTATTAGGGTGTGAGTAGGTGCATCAGATTATCATGTGGATGATGTCATCAGTGATGTCATTTGAGATGTCATCAGTGATGTCATCAGTGATGTCACTGACCATGTCATGAGTGATGTAATATGTAACATCATCAGCAGTGCATTTTGGGGGGTGCACTTAGTTAACTATAACGGCTGAAATTCTCTGGTTTTGAACGAGTGAAATGTCCAACTAACTACAACGTCCCTGAAACCTGTGTTTTTTTCAGTGAATTTTTAAGGTTTTTTAAATGCTAATTTCTAACTATAACGTCCCTGAAACCTATGGTTTTTTCAGTGAATTTCAAAGGGTATTTAAATGCTAATTTCTAACTATAACGTCCCTGAAACCTGTGTTTTTTCAAGTGAATTTCTAAGGTTTTTTAAATGCTAATTTCTAACTATGCCTACATAGGTAGGACATGTGCAGAAAGAGGAAGAAAGGCGCAGAAAGAAGCAACAGAAATGCAGAAAGAGGCAACAGAAGTCCAGAAAGACGAAGAAAGGTGCAGAAAGAAGCAAGAGAGATGCAGAAAGAACCAACAGAGGTGCAGAAAGAGGCCTTGTTGCAAAGTCATCCTGTGCCCCCAACATTTTGCTGACTGGTACTGGTGGTTTCTGACTCTGACTAACCAGGACCGGATCCAATGCTATGCTAAAAGACACTTAGAATAAAGTGAAAACACCTATATACACTAGGGTACACTATGGGTTGGGGTACCACAGTAATTGCCATGACCTCCCCTGTAAGGCCCTAGTACATAATAGGGCAGGGAGATTAAAACTACCTCTAAGTCAGAGGTGCATAAAGAAGCAAGAGCAATGCAGAAAGAGCCAACATAGGTGCAGAAAGAGGCAAGAGGGGTACAGAAAGAGGCAAGAAAAGTGCAGAAAGAAGCAAAAAAGGTGCTTAAAGAGGCAAGAGGAGTGCAGAAAGAGGCAAGAGAACTGCAGCAAACGGCAAGAGAGGTGCAGGAAGAGGCAGGAGAGGTGCACAAAGAGGCAAAAGGGGTACAGAAAGAAGCAAGAAAGGTGCAGAAAGAAGCAAGAGAAGTACAGAAAGAAGCAACAGAGGTGCTTAAAGAGGAAAGAGGAGTGCAGAAAAAGGCAAGAGACGTGCAGAAAGAAGCAACAGAGGTGCTGAAAGAGGCAACAGAGGTATAAAAACAGGCAAGAGAGGTACAGAAAGAGGGAAGAGGGGTGCATAAAAAGGTTAGAGGGATACAAAAATTTGCAAGAGAGGTGCAGAAAGAAGCAAGAGCAGTGCAGAAAGAAGCAAGAGAAGTGCAGAAAGAAGCAAGAGAGGTGGAGAAATAGGGAAGAGGCGTGCAGAAAGAGGCATGAGGGATGCAGACATTTGCAAAAGAGGTGCTGAAAGAGGCACGAAGGGTGCAGAAAGAGGCAAGAGAAGTGCAGAAAGAGGCAAGAGAAGTGCAGAAAGAAACAACAGAGGTACAGAAAGAAGCAAGAGAGGTGCAGAACCAGACAGGAAAGGTGCAGAAAGAGGAAACAAGGGTGCAAAAAGAGGCAAGAGAGGTGCAGAAAGAGGGAAGAGGGGTGCAGAAAGAGACAAGAGGGGTGCAGAAAGAGGCAAGAGGGGTGCAGAAAGAAGCAAGTGAGGTGCAGAAAGAGGCAACAGAGGTGCAGAAAGATGCAAGAGAGGTGCAGAAACAAGCAAGAGAAGTGCAGAAAGAGGCAAGAGAATTGCTGAAGGGAGCAACAGAGGTGTAGAAAGAAGCAAGAGACGTTCTGAAAGAGGCAAGTAAGGTGCAGAAAGAAGCAAGAGCAGTGCAGAAAGAACCAACAGAGGTGCAAAAAGAGGCAAGAAGGGTGCAGAAAAAGGTAGGAGAGGTCACAAAGAGGCAAAACAAGTACAGAAAGAGGCAGGAGGGGTGCAGAAAGAAGCAACAGAGGTACAGAAAGAGGCAAGAGAGGTGCAGAAACAGGCAGGAGAGGTGCAGAAAGAGGGAACAGGGGTGCAAAAATAGGTAAGAGGGGTGCAGAAAGAAGCAAGTGAGGTGCAAAAAGAGGCAACAGAGGTGCAGAAAGAAGCAAGAGAGGTGCAGAAACAACCAAGAGAAGAGCACAAAGAGGCAAGAGAATTGCTGAAAGAAGCAACCGAGGTGTGGAAAGAAGCAAGAGAAGTGCAGAAAGAGGCAAGTGAAGTGCAGAAAGAGGCAAGAGAGGTGCAGAAAATGGCAAGAGAACAGCAGAAAGAGGCAAGAGGGATGCAAAAAAGGGAAGAAGGGTGCAGAAAGAAGCAAGAGAGGTGCAGAAAGAAGCAAGAAAGAGACACCAGGGGTGCAGAAAGAAGCAAGAGAGGTGCAGAAACAGGCAATAGAAGTGGCGAAAGAGGCAAGTGAGGTGCAGAAGGAGGCAAGAGAACTGCATAAAGAGGCAAGAAAGTTGAAGAAACAGGCAAAAGTGGTGCAGAAAGAGGGAACAGGTGTGAAGACATAGGCAAGAGAGGTGCAGAAAGAAGGAAGTGGGATACAGAAAGAAGAGAGTGAGGTTCAGAAAGAGGCATGAGAGGTACAGAAAGAGGCAATAGAAGTACAGAAAGAGGCAAGTGAGGTGCAGAAGGAGGCAAGAGAACTGCAGAAAGAGGCAAGGGAGTTGCAGAAACAGGCAAAAGGGGTGCAGAAACAGGCAGGAAAGGTGCAGAAAGAGGGAACAAGGGTGGACAAAGAGGCAAGAGGGGTGCAGAAAGTAGCAAGTGAGGTGCAGAAAGAGGCAACAGCAGTGCAGAAAGATGCAAGAGTAGTGCAGAAACAAGCAAGAGAAGTGCAAAAAGAGGCAAGAGAATTGCTGAAAGAAGCAACAGAGGTATAGAAAGAGGCAAGAGGGGTGCAGAAAGAGGTAGGAGAGGTGCACAAATTGGCAAAAGAGGTACAGAAAGAGGTAGGAGGGGTGCAGAAAGAAGGAAGAGAAGTGCAGAAAGAAGCAACTGAGGTGCTGAAAGAGGCACAAAGGGTGCATAAAGAGGCAAGAGAAGTGCAGAAAGAAACAACAGAGGTACAGAAAGAAGCAAGAGAGGTGCAGAAACAGGCAGGAAAGGTGCAGAAAGAGGGAACAAGGGTGCAAAAAGAGGCAAGAGGGGTGCAGAAAGAAGCAAGTGAGTTGCAGAAAGAGGCAACAGAGGTGCAGAAAGACGCAAGAGTAGTGCAGAAACAAGCAAGAGAAGTGCAAAAAGAGGCAAGAGAATTGCTGAAAGAAGCAACAGAGGTAAAAAAAGAAGCAAGAGAAGTGCAGAAAGAGGCAAGTGAGGTGCAGAAAGAAGCAAGAGCAGTGCAGAAAGAACCAACAGATGTGCAAAAAGAGGCAATAGGGGTGCAGAAACAGGTAGGAGAGGTGCACAAAGAGGCAAGAAAGGGACAGAAAGAGGCAGGAGGGGTACAGAAAGAAGCAAGAGCAGTGCAGAAAGAACCAACAGAGGTGCAGAAAGAGACAAGAGGGGTACAGAAAGATGCAAGAAAAGTGCAGAAAGAAGCAAAAGAGGTGCAGAAAGAGGCAAGAGAACTGCAGCAAACGGCGAGAGGTGCAGGAAGAGACAGGAGAGGTGCACAAAGAGGCAAAAGGGGTACAGAAAGAGGCAAGAGGGGTGCAGAAAGAAGCTAGAGAAGTGCAGAAAGAAGCAACAGAGGTGCTGAAAGAGGCAAGAGAGGTGCAGATACAGGCAAGAAAGGTACAGAAAGAGGGAACAGGGGTGCAGAAAGAGGTAAGAGGGATACAGAAATTTGCAAGAGCGGTGCACAAAGAAGCAAGAGCAGTGCACAAAGAAGCAAGAGAAGTGCAGAAAGAAGCAAGAGAGGTGGAGAAATAGGGAAGAGGGGTGCAGAAAGAGGCATCAGGGATATGGAAATTTGCAAAAGAGGTACAGAAAGAAGCAAGAACAGTGCAGAAAGAACTAACAGAGGTGCAAAAAGAGGCAAAAGGGGTGCAGAAAGAGGTAGGAGAGATGCACAAATTGGAAAGAGAGGTACAGAAAGAAGCAGGAGGGGTGCAGAAAGAAGCAACTGAGGTGCTGAAAGAGGCGCAAAGGGTGCAGAAAGAGGCAAGCGAAGTGCAGAAAGAAGTAACAGAGGTACAGAAAGATGCAAGAGAGGTACAGAAACAGGCAGGAAAGGTGCATAAAGAGGGTACAAGGGTGCAAAAAGAGGCAAGTGAGGTACAGAAAGATGTAAGAAAAGTGCAGAAACAAGCAAGAGAGTGCAGAAAGAGGCATGAGAATTGCTGAAAGAAGCAACAGAGGTGTAGAAAGAAGCAAGAGAAGTGCAGAAAGAGGCAAGTGAGGTGCAGAAAGAAGCAAGAGCAGTGCAGAAAGAACCAACAGAGGTAAAAAAGAGGCAAGAGGTGTGCAGAAAGAGGTAGGAGAGGTGCACAAAGAGGCAAGAAAGGTACAGAAAGAGGCAGGAGGGGTACAGAAAGAAGGAAGAGAAGTGGAGAAAGAGGCAAGAGAATTGCTGAAAGAAGCAACAGAGGTGTAGAAAGAAGCAAGAGAATTGCAGAAAGATGCAAGTAAGGCGCAGAAAGAAGCAAGAGCAGTGCAGAAAGAACTAACAGAGGTGAAAAAAGAGGCACGAGGGGTGCAGAAAAAGGTAGGAGAGGTGCACAAAGAGGCAAGACAAGTACAGAAAGAGGCAGGAGGGGTGTAGGAAGAAGGAAGAGAAGTGCAGAAAGATGCAACAGGTGCTGAAAGAGGCGCAATGGGTGCAGAAAGAGCAAGAGAAGTTCATAAAGAGGCAAGAGAGGTGCAGAAACAGGCCCGAAGGTGCAGAAAGAGGGAACAGGGGTGCAGAAAGACGCAAGAGAGGTGCAGAAAGAGAAAAAAGGGGTGCAAAAATAGGTAGGAGAGGTACAGAAACAAGCAAGGGAAGTGCAGAAAGAGGCAAGAGAATTGCTGAAAGAAGCCACAGAGGTGTAGAAAGGAGCAAGAGAAGTGCAGAAAGAGGCAAGTGAGGTGCAGAAAGAGGCAAGCGAGGTGCAGAAAATGACAAGAGAAGAGCAGAAAGAGGCAAGAGGGATGCAAAAAAGGGAAGAAGGGTGCAGAAAGAATCAAGAGAGGTGCAGAAAGAAGCAAGAGAGGTGCAGAAAGAGGCAATAGAAGTGCAGAAAGAGGCAAGTGAGGTGCAGAAGGAGGCAAGAGAACTGCAGAAAGAGGCAAGAGAGTTGCAGAAATAGGCAAAAGGGGTGCAGAAAGAGGGAACAGGTGTGCAGAGAGAGACAAGAGAGGTGCAGAAAGAGGGAAGAGGAGTACAGAAAGAGGAGAGTGAGGTTCAGAAAGAGGCAAGAGAGGTGCAGAAAGACGCAATAGAAGTGCATAAAGAGGTAAGTGGGTACAGAAGGAGGCAAGAGAACTACAGATAGAGGCAAGAGAGTTGCACAAACAGGCAAAAGGGATGCAGAAAGAACCAACAGAGGTGCAAAAAGAGGCAAGAGGGGTACAGAAAGGGGCAAGAGAAGTGCAGATAGAGGCAAGTGAAGTTCAGAAAGAAGACAGTGAGGTGCAGAAACAGGAAGAAAGGTGCAGAAAGATGCAAGAGAAATGCAGAAAGAGGCAAGAGAGGCACAGAAAGAAGAGAGGTTTGTGCACCATTAGTACCAATTTAAAACCCACATTTAGCAATAAGTATCACGTGACCATTTCAGCTTTGCAAAGGGCCTTCCACCACGCTGTAACACATGAAGCTGCATTTTTGGGAACATTGGAGCCGTTTGAGCTAGAAACAAGGCGTTTTTTGTTCAAATCTACAGATTACGCAGCAGATGATGGAATATTTGGCAAATGCAAAAAATGTTTAATTATGTGACAATTGGTGCAGCCGAACAGTCACATAATTTCAGTGCCCTGCTCATACCTCCGACTAGGTCCAGAAGTGCTCCTCAGTGGTTCCTTCTTTTTTGTGTCTCATTGAGTTTATAGTTTAGCTTCTATGGAAACAAGGAAGACTAAACCTGAGGTTACCACTCCACAACACAGACTACAATACCACATAATTACTCTCCAAAACACATAATCCCACTCCACATAATTCATATACACTAAATACCACATACTTTCTATTCACTACTTTCACTGCACAACATACCACATAATTCCAATACACACAACGTACATACACTCTACACCAAAAAACATTAGTAAAACATTTTTACATTTACAACGCCAATAGCTCTAATTCTCGCAAATGCGAAACCTATTACATTGCAAATGCTTCTTTAACTAGTAGTCGTGTTTGCAGAGTGGTGGAAAAAGGGTTCTGGGCCTCCAACCAGCGCTCAGGAATTCCACTGGATGTACCAGGAGGGCTTCTTGGCCCCCAAAGTCCCTCAGGAGTAAAGTGCACTTCATCCCCATCCCGTAGTCTGCCAGGAAGCGTGTTTGCAGAGTGGTGGAGAAAGGGGGCGTGGCCTCCGAAGACGTTTTAGCAATCCTACTGTGTGGGACTTACTGGAGGTAACAAGAGGGGTAGTTGGCCCCCAAAGACATCCTTGGGGGCCAATTACCCCTCCTATTAACTCCAGTAAGTACCACACAGCAGGATTGCTAAGTTCTCATAACAGGCCACGCCCCCTTTGCCCACCACTCTGCAAACGCGCTCCCTGGTGCGCTCTTGGATGGGGATTGAAGTCCCCTTCGCTGCTGGGGGTCCTTAGGGGCCAACTAGCCTACCTCTTACCTCCAGTAAGCCCCACACATTGGGATTGCAGAGAGGTGGACACAGGCTATGCCCCCTTTCTCCACCACTCTGCAAACGCACCTCCTGGTGTGCTCTTGTTTGGGGGATGAAGTCCCCTTTCCTCATGAGGGTCCCTGGGGGCCAACTAGCCCTCCTGTTGCCTCCAGTTGCCTCCAGTAAGCCCCATACAGCTGGTTTGCTGAGAGTGCTCAAAGGCCACGCCCCCTTTTTACACCACTCTGTAAATGCACCTCCTGGCGCTCTGCTGCTCAGGGGATGAAGTCCACTTGTGTCCTGAGGTCCTCAGGACACAAGAGGACCTCATTGCCCCTCCAGCAGTGCGCCAAGAGGAGAGTTTGCAGAGTGGTGTAAAAAGGGGCGTGGCCTCGGACCACCTCTCAGCAATCCCACTGTGTGGGGCTTACTGGAGGTACCTGGTGGGCTAGTTGGCCCCCATTGACCCTCAGGAATGAAGGGGACTTAATCCCCCAACTTAGAACATGCCAGGGGGCGCATTTGCAGAGTGGTGCAGGGAGGGGGCAGGGCCTCCGGAGAGATGCCGGCTTTTCTTTTTTTTTCAATATTTAAATATTCGGGAGGGGGGACGCATGGCCCCCCTTCCCTGGGCCACTTCTGGCCCCGGGGACCCCATCCCCCGGGGCTGGCCAGCTTTAACATTTTTTATTAATTTTAAAGGGGGGCCGCGTGGCCCCCCTCCTGTGGCCAATTATGGCCCCGGGGACCCCATCCCTGGGGCCTGGCCAGCCTTTTTAAAAAAAAAAAAAGATTTTTTGGAGGAGGGAGCCGCGCGGCCCCCCTCCTCTGGCCAATTAAGGACCTGGGGACCCCATCCCCCAGGGCCAGCCTTCTTTTTTTTTAATTAATTATTTTTCCCAGGAGGGGTGCCACGTGGCCCTGGGGACCCTATCCTCTGGGGCTGGCCCCACAAGTTGGGGACCGGGGGGGAGCCCAATGCCCCCAAGGTCCCTGCCGGCTCCCCGCCTCCTGCTTGAGCCGGCATTGCTTTTGGGCAAGGGGAGCTGCTAAAATGCAGCTCCCATTTGCCCAAAAGCAATACTGCTTTGCTTCATGGGAGTGAGAGCAGGTTTCCTACTCTCGCTTCCATGAAGCAAAGCTGAGGTTTGCTATGACAGGGCGGGAGCCATAGCAAATGGCCATGTCCCGCGGGTGGGCACCCCGGGACATTGCAGGAGCCGGCCCTGGGGGTTGGCGGTCCCCAGGGACATCAAGGGCTCCAGGAGGGGGGCCGCGTGGCCCCCTCCCAATGTGAAGATAGCCCTGGGGAGGTGGTGGTCCCCGGGGATCCGCAACGGACCCCCGTATTTAAATATACAGTACCCCGGGGTGGTGGTGGTCTCTGGGGCTTGGGGGTCCTGTGAGGCCCCCCCACCTTATTTTAATAAAGCCCTGGGGAGGTGGCGGTACCCGGAGCTTGGGGGGGCCCATGAGGTCCCCACCCTTATTTGTCAAAGCTCCGGGAGGTGGCGGTCCCCGGGGCTTGGGGAGGCCCATGAGGCCCCCCACCCTTATTTCAATAAATCCCTAGGGAGGTGGCGGTCCCTGGGGTTTGGGGGGCCCATAAGGCCCCCTGCCTATATTTAAATTATGCCTGAGGGAGGTGGGGGTCATCGGGGCTGCGGGGGGGCAGCGTGCCCCCCACACATTATGGATAAAGCCCCGGGGAGGTGGCAGTCCCTGGGGCTGCAGGGGCCCCAGTGGACCCCCGCTATATAATTATACATTGCCCACGGGACCTGGCCCACCCGGGGGCTTAAGGTTAACGAAGCGCAGGAGGCTGCGCTACGTTTTTTTATGTATTTTCTCAGCCGGACTCGCGCACCCAGCGCAATTTCGGCCGATTTATTTTTTTTTAAATGCTTTTTTTGGCCTCGGGGGTCTTTGGGGGCACCTCTGAGCAGGCCTAGGGGGTCAGGGTGTTTCTACCCTGCCCCCTTTTCTTGTTTTTCATCTTTTTTTCACCTTTTTTCTTGTGACTCAGTTACCAAGTCACAAGATGGCTGCCAACACTTCCTGGTTTGGAGTGTTGGCAGCCAATCAAAATGAAGGTCATGCTCGGGAGGATTCGCGAATCCTCCTCGGTGCTCAGATATCGATATTTTTATTTTTTTAATTTCTCAGGAACTACTGAACGGATTTACACCATTTAAAAAAAAA
This sequence comes from Calotriton arnoldi, assembly GCA_963921515.1. NCBI lineage: Eukaryota > Metazoa > Chordata > Amphibia > Caudata > Salamandridae > Calotriton > Calotriton arnoldi. Next base: position 386,241 of record CAWUFW010014357.1, on the reverse strand, counting down.
GTCGCTTTCTGAACCAAGAGCTACCTTTTGCCAAATTTGGTGTAATTCCGTTCAGCAGTTCGGCTGTAGCCTGTACCAAAATTCCTATGGAAATTAACATGGGACCCCCCTTTTTTCTCGGCCCCCGCTTGACAAATCACCCCCAAACTTTCAAGAATGGAGCTGACCTGAGCTGGTCATTAGTTCTGAAAATTTTGCGAAGATTAGTCAAACGGCGCCAAAGATATTGGCAAAAGAAAAACGCTTTTGAATAGAAACAAGGTCCTAACTATAACTACCTACTGGCGACTGCCAGTAGGTAATATATATAGATATATATATATATATATATATATATATATATATATATATTCTCACTTAAAAAGCAAAGGTTAAAATGATAAAGTGCAGTTAGGATCAGGTGACACCCAACGCAATGTATGACATTCCACAATAGATTCATAGCAGCAATGCCAGGTATTTAAACCATGATGTTTTTAAATCAGCCCTGCTTCTTAATCTGTTTACTTTGCAAATAGCAAAACATCATTATTATGTGATGTATGTCTATCAATGCCAGACTTTAACGTGGGCTGTCCAGTTTGGTCAATGTAAAACACAGGTAATTTCCTGATAAATGATGGTTAGAACAAATGATGTTTTTAAGTAAGTTTTTTACATATTTATATATTTATATATTTATATTTATATATCTTTCTGCGAAAAACATTAACTGTGCATTAGTAACTTTTCCATGTCGACTTTCCTGGTGTTCACCTTGCACTTGTCACTTTAAGAAAATGGTAAAAAATGGCTTTTAAGGCAGACCTAGAACTGTGTAACGCGTCATGTGATCAAGGGTCTACGGACCCGAAACGCATCATGGCTGAGGTTTGGTTGAGCTGCAATAAACAACTCATTGCTTCGCACAAAATTGTGGTCCGGGCTCCTGTTCTTCATCTGTTCTAACCGCAGTACGAGAGGAGTTGCTGCTATATATCTATATATATATATATATATATTCTCACTTAAAAAGCAAAGGTTAAAGTGATAAAGTGCAGTTAGGATCAGGTGACACCCAATGCAATGTTTACAAACTAAAAAAAACTCTGCTTACTTCTAAAAAAGGATTGTAAAACTTTCCATTTAAAAAAACCAAAAAATCTCTGGAGATTAATCTCTTGATTCAATGTTGGGCCTAGTCAGCAATGTGATTTAATTACACCAAGTGCTATTTCTTATATTATCTCTGTCAATTCCACACCATGGCTACAGGTTTTTAGTTTGGATGTTTAGAAATGTTTTCCTCAACTTGACCTAAACTGAAATATGACACATTATTGCAATAAAGAGTCTAGAATACTCATTGATTTCCAAATTTTCATTCTTTGATTTTGATGAATTTTTAATCCTTTCACATCCAAACAGTTTTTTGCGGTCCATATTTTGAACCTTTGTTTCTAACCAAAGCCTGTTCTTCTCTTTATTGAATTACCTCTGGAAAGAAAGGCATTTCAATACCAAGAGAAGGAAGTGGCAATGATCACTATCCAACTTATATACAATGTTCAATCATTCCTTATGTGGAGCAGTCCTATAGGATGCAACATTTTTTGTCCTGATTCACAAACATAAATATACATATGCCGATTAATTGACATGCATATTTACTACTAAACCGAGGTGTGAGTTTAAATGTTTTGCTATTCATCTTCTCCAAGTGTAGTTCTACACCTAAGAGTAGGCTTACTTGTCTCCACCCTCTCACTTCAAGAGTTGGAGGCATCTAAGACTGAATTTTTTAGGGTAAAGTTACTGCCAGTAATTTTTCACATGTAGATGGACATCTCCACCAAAGTGGTGCAGATCTTCCTATGGGAAAGTACAGGGAAAAATATTTAAATGTGTTATTCCTAAAAATAATATTACTGGGATTCTGCGGAGTCACAGAACTATGCTTGGGATTATGGAACCTTAGTAGGCGGGTCTAAGTCATCCTACCACCTGAGTACCCGTGAGCCCGGGACAGACTAGCTATAGTGCCTCACTTGCCCTCCTACTCAATCACAGAGGAACAATTGATTAGACACCCCAGAACACAACACTCCCGACACTCTCAGGAATCGTGGTTGCATGACACACCATTTTACCCTCACACTCGTACTAGTCCACAATATGTTCTAACAGAGATGGGAAGCAGCATTTACAACGCTGTCTCCACAACGCGGTACCATTACAACGCAGTTGTTACAATGACCACTTTGTTTCCACACATACAATTACATCGCAAGTCATTACTACAACTTGCTGTAGGGGGCGCACTGGTGTTGGATTTAGAATCCAACACCTTCCCCACTGTTGCACAAACTGGAGTAGGAATAGTAAATAATACTATTCCTAAGTCCAGCGCGCCCCCTACAGGAAGTCGCAGTAATGACTTGCGATGTATTTGTATGTGTGGTAACAACGCAGTCGTTGTAACGACCGCGTTGTGATGGCATGCAATGTATTTGCATGCATAGAAACAGTGTATATTCAACAGAGACATGAGGAGAAGTTTAAGATGTTTATTTTAACTATTGTGCTCTAGTATGCAGTATACGTGCCACAACAAGTAGGAAAATGCCTAACACAAATACGGTTAGCATAGCAAGTAGTCCATAAATCATAAATGGAGCTTTCATTATATACAACAATTTAACCTAACCTCCCTCCCCTTCTACAGAAGCAAAATGATTATATATTAGAAGATCTCTAGGTGTTAGCAGCAGACCCGTGCCTCGGTATACACAGATGAAAGTTCTACATCTCAGGTGCTGTTGTGATCTTTTCCCTGGAAAGGTCCCTCTCCTAGTGTGTGTTACCTATCTGTACATACCTATTTGTCAAAATTACGTGTTCCTAAACAACAGCTGCATTTGTGTGTTTTGTCTAGGTGCTAGGGCCTGACCAGAACAGAATAACAAGGGGCATTGTTGTTCGACCTTTTATACATGTTCAGACTAAATCCCAGGAAAGAACAGAATGCAAAACTACAGTGTGTTATGTGTGAAAGTACAGTATGGCACAAAGCAAAATATATCTGTAGTGCAACGTGCGCAAAGCAGAGGACAGTCTACAATGTGCTCATTCTAACGGAGGGAAAATTACAATGGGCCTGCACAGAACAGATGACAATAATTACAAATATTTTAGGCTAAAATATAATTGTAAATTTATTTAAAATATACATTGTAACACTAGAGTAAAATAAAATGTTATAGAACATTAACACATTAAATTAAATGTGTATTAAATAATTAACTAATTAAAATATATTTAATTTATAATCAATATGCATTAAAGAATAATTGACTATAAAATTACCACCACTTAAAAAAGGAATTTTCATTTAATATGTATAGTATTTAATTAAATGTTATGTGTATAATTAATTTAAATAAAATTATTTTGTTAACAATACTTTAACATTTAAATGTGATTTTATTTTGGTTAACGAAGTGCATTATTAAATTTTAAAATAGAAAATAAATTATCTGATGATTATAGTTGCTTAACATTAAACTATTTGCATAGAGATCATTTTTTTTTTTTCCAATGGGGTGTTATTTTGGGTCCGGCCTTCCATTATGTTCTATGGGAGTTTGTTGCAGTACCTGTGATGCTTAACTTACTCCAAGGCTGGGCTTGAAATACATGAATTACTGTTTTGTCATCATTAGGGTTGTAGTAACTTTAGAAGTCTAGTTTGTACATAGCAATAGGCTTATCTTTTGTGGGTGGGTGTTAGTAGTAATCTCAATTCCTAAATAGCTCTTTACTTTTCTTTTAACCCCTCTCGTTTCTAGTAAATACTACGCATTTTTCAGCTACATCAATTTTTCCCTCTCACATTTACATCTGAACAGTCGGCTTACAAGTGCGGAGACCTCTGCGACGTTGGTGAAGATTTCTGCATAGGAAATATAAGAGGGGCAGATGCGAAGATTTCATCATGTAGGTTTGAGAATAGCATTTTGTAGTATGTAAGTAGTGCCATGGGAATGCTACGTCACATATTAAAAAATATAGGTTTTTTTCTATTGAAGATTTAAAGCATCCATGTCTGTATGGCTATTGCAATTGCAAATCCCCATCCAATCTTTCATGGAGCAAAGTATTGTTCAACCAAATTGCAAAGTGTGTGTAAGATCCATGATAGTCTGTTATTTTGTCTAGTCACAAAGTTGGAGGCTAAAATGATACTCTTCCTGAAGAATAATATCCATATTTATATACTACTGAGATAAATTTCATAACCACCCCACAGACCATTATTGGTAATGTACCTACTGTTACTCTAATGTTACCTACTGCTGCTGCTTGCAGAGTTTTTAAACATTGTTAAGGTGTACTTCAGGGATGTAAATATTGAGCAGAATTAAATCAGGCAACTTGAATTAGGCCACAAAAGTTGAAACTTCAGTGACATAATTTTGCCCATTTTCTTTTCTAACAAGTTATATTTCCAAGATTTGTAAGAACAACAACACTGCCAATCTATTCTTATCATGAATGTTTTGACTAGGAATTCCAGCTTTGTATGCACTAAATGATTCCATAATAGAAATTTGTCAGTTAAACTAATAATGCGTTTGGTTTTAGGGATAAATCTACAAACATATTTAAAAAGGAATGGCACTGATCTGCATGACAATGTAAAGACAGAAGTACCAAATTCCAGTTGTCCTCTTTTAAAATCATAGCTTCATACCTATGATTTACCTGAGGCATGACTTTGTTTACCTCATCAAGTAGTGTAGCAGAAATGTCATGCTTTAAAGTAGTATGAATAATTTTAAACTTACAATTAAGGTTATTCACAGATGCAAATCAAATAATTGAATAGCTTCTTCCAGCACATAATCAATCCGAGGCCAATAATGATTAGGCCAAATTATCAATACATGTTGAATGAATAAAACTCTGCAAATCACTTTACCAGAGAAAAGGTATTAGTGGTTTAAAAAGTCACTACTATTGGCAGGTATGTTAGTTTCTCTCTTGTGTGATTAAGAAGAGCGGAATTCACATTTTACATTCCTATATATGAAAATGAATATTGAGTCTGTTTCTGCAAAGAAAGGAATTTTATAAAATAAAAAACTCAATTGGGGCTGATTGAATAGATCATATTTATCAAAACTTTGTGTTGCCCATGCTCTACGCAAGTTGACGCAAGGGCGGCATAAATCCTAGATGAGATTTACTAAGCCAAGCAAGGCCACCTTACATGGCATTGCGGTGCTTGCTAAATCTGGAGTAACTCAAGGCAGAGCAAGCCGCTGCCTTGTGTTACTCTGCCCCAGGAATGCATTCCATGAATGGAGCGTGGGTGTTCCCACACATCGACTTAAGGATTTTGGTGCATTACCATGGGTGGTAGACCTGGGAATGCATCACAATGATACGCCTTCCCAGGGGAGGGATTATGAGGAGTAATATCTATATTTCTCCTCATGATTACCTCTTTCTATGTGTGCTGCATACCTCCACTTCCTCCACAAAAACAAACCCACCTGCAACACAAGCACCCTCGCAACATGATTCAAGGATGCCTGCATTGGCACTAGGCAGCCAAAAGTGTGTCAGCGCAAAAAGAGAGCAGGAATTCACCATATATTAATAGATATGGGGCCATATGTATCAATGTTAGGTTTTGCGATTCTCAAATAGCGATTTTTTGCGAATCGCTATTTGAGAATCGCAAAACGAGATGTATGTAGGATTTGCAAAAAAAATTGCGAATCCTACATATTCCTTAATTGAGAATCGCAAATTGCGATTCACAATTAAGGAAACCCTCCCCATTCATTCCTATGGGCCTAGAGGCCCATAGGGATGAATGGGAAGACATTCTCAATTTGCGATTAGCAATTAGAGAATCGCAAATTGAGAATGCAATTTCAAGGTTGCAAGGGTGTCAAAAGTACACCCTGTTGCACCCCTGAAATATGCATGGGTGCACATGTGGCGCACATACATGCCCTAAGGGCATGTATGTGCGCCACATTGCACTTTGAAAAATGCAAAAAAGTGAATTTTTCAAAGAAATCGCAAATTACCACCAACTTGAAGTTGGTGGTAATTTGCGATTCCTTAAGGCCAAATTGCACTTTTTTTGTGCTTCTTACATTGCATTTAAGGAATCGCAATTTGCGATTCCTTAAATGCATTCGCAGAATAGGGAATCGCAAATTTTGCGATTCCTTATTTTGCGATGCAGTTTTTCATTCATACATACCACTAAGCCAAATTGCGATCGCAAACGCTGAAATTCTGCGAATTTCAGCATTTGCGATCGCAATTTTGTTTGATACATATGGCCCTTGGTGCATTCCTGCCCTCTCTCTTTCATTCAGCGCAAGGAGGTGTCTTGCTGCATTGCGCTGTGTAAAAAATGTTAGATATGGCCCCATGTTTATTGCTGTTGCTGGAATTGCCAAAGTATCTCCAGTTAGATGCTCCTTATCGCCTGCTCCATAGGGATTCAAATCAACAGCAAATGTGTTTGGAAAGGCCAGCAGATTCCTTGAGCAGATGATAATTCATGGCAGCACAGTTCTCCAAATCTTCATGAAATCAGATTTTTTTAGTATTCTTTGTTAGATATACCTGCATTTTATATTTTTGGAGACCTAGGCCCAGATTTACTAATGCTTTGCGCCAGGTATGTGTTACTTTCCTAAAGCAAAACCAACTCAAAGGGTTATGCTGCTATTTATTATCAAAACAAATCAGGATTATTTCTCAAACCAATGCAAAGTTGTGCAATGTGCTGCTTGGCATTGCTTTGCTTCAAGGGCATGTCACATGGGTGGTGCATGGGTGTTCCTATGCAACAATCCATGGGTTTTGACACAGACACCTATCTAGAAGAATTCAAAGACAGGGATTTCCTCCTTGAATCAGGCGGAACACGCTTTTCCTACTTTGCATGTTTGCTGCATTGTACAGCATGCATATAAAGCAGGAAAAGTCTTAAAGTATAGTTTTTGTAGTGGAAGTGTCCCCTTCTAGTTCCAAACCTACTCCTTGCAGAACGCACACCCACCCTTGGCACTATGGGGGAAGGGTGTATGCATTGGCGCATGGCAGCTTAAAATGTGCTAGTACAGAGAAAGTAGAAAACAGCGTCTTATCTTAGTAGATATGGCACTATTCTACTGTCTCCATTTCATGCAACTCAGCGCACCAACGTTGCATGAATTTTCATAAATGTGGCCCTTATTCCTACTTTTTTAAGTTTTTAAAGGGATTGTTCTGGTAGTTGCAATGTTGCTATTGGCTTTTTGTATATTGATCACAACATGTATATATTCTGTCATGAATTTGTGGATGTAATGTTTAATGAATTATTTCAAAATATAAATTAATACAGAGAAATTTGAATACATCCTTGATTACAGTTGTAATTCTTTTACTGTCTGGATCACATTTGTGACCAATATAAATGTGAAATGCTAATGTAAATAATTCCTCAAGGATTTTTTTGTATATGTAACATTCTAAAAGTAGCATTAACTTTTGTAGTAAACAAAGGATACCACTTTTTTACATTTCACCTTACTTTTCTACCTTCAAAATTGTTTCTATCTTTAGCAGATGTTAATGGCTCTGGCACAGATGTCTTTTCATTATTTGGTTACTGATATAAATAAGTTAACATTTTGGAACCCCAAGAATGAATTGATTTGTTAGTGCCTTCCATATATTTAATTTCTGGAGAGTCCTGAAGCAATTATCTTCCTGATTTAAAGTAGTATTATTTCGGATTAGTAAATCTTTATGCAAAGATATGAGAGCCAGCCTATCAGAAACTTCAAATCTTGTCTTAGTTCCCTGACAACAACTCATTTTTGGGTTAATTTATTTTATACAAATTCTTAAAATGGTTCTTAGATTGTCAAAGCAGTCATGTTTTACATTAATTTCCATAGTTCATTTATTAATGGACAGTAAAAGATTGTGAATTAAATTCATGTAAAAGGAAACTTAAAGCAATTAAGACAACTTGCTTCCAACGGAATGACATCTCTGTGGTGTAGAAGTTCAGAATGCATTATTAGTGATAGCAGAAGCTCTAGGTCGGTGAGTGAACAGTCAACAAGACCTAATACTAAGGGTAACATGCATGTTCTCTAATATTATCCATTTGAGCCATTGCCCAGCTGGTTTTAAATCAGAATATTGTATACAGAAATGCATTGCATCTGATGATGCAAGACAATTAAATCTGCACCCCTTTTAACCGGGATGAACAAGTGTTCATCTCATTTTGGACGATGTAGAGATAAAAAAAGGGGAAATGTGAAATTCTAGGTGGAAACGTTTTGTATTCAGCCCTTCTGAATGGATGGATGAAAGTGACCACAGTTAAGTACATAGCATTTGTGTCAGCCATGTGGATCCTTTGTCTGTACCCATGCTTAGCAGTATTTTTATTGTAAGAATGTATAAACAAACTGTACACAATGAATGGATATTAAGGCCACAGAATGAGTCAGTTCGGTTCAAAACATAAGTTTATTTAGACCAGTCTTTTAAACATTTGTACAATAGAACTGCGTTACATCAACTTACATACATTATAAAAACATTTCAATAAAAATCCAATAGAATTCGTAATAAGTAAATCACAATAGATACATTAAAATACTCGTTGTTCACTAAAACTTCATTTGCAGATGATAGAAATTAATTTACTGATAATAAAAGTCAGCCCAGTGCACAAGCTACATCCAAATACTGTATGTTAAAAAATAAATTAATTGGTTGAGCCCTTTCACTAATGCCGTATTTTCATAAAAATTGGCCTCAGTAGCCTGTTCCGTTGGTCTAAAAACACAGACAATCAACTAAAACATGCACTAAATCACCTTTCAAATTAAGACCGCAGTTACAAAATCTTTCCCTGTCTAAAAGGAAGCATTGTGCCTGGGAAGATAAAACATGGTTAACCCCACATCTACATTTTAAACAACACCTTCGTAAGAATACATTTGGTAGGTTTTTCTGACAAGGGAATGTTATGTCCTCAAGCCACGAATTTAGCAAGGGGAATACAGATTTTTTATTCCCTAGATGTCTCAAGTCATCTTCCCTAGCCATCTGTTTTGTCACCATACAGAACTCTGCTTTACTAATGCTTGCCCGGTTAGTCATAGGGCCTTGAAGTTCTAGTTTCTTACCTAGGTCTTGAACTTTTTCCCTGGCAGATCATGCCCAGTATAAGTCACTCTTTATAATTTCATTTTTGCACAATGTGGATATTTTGGGACATTCATCACTATCCATCCTTTCCAAGAATCTTAAGGCCTCCACAGATGCTAAATAGCTCCATGCAGTCAGTCCAATTTCTGTCCTAATAGCCTGTATGATGGAGGAGGGTGGTTGAGAGAGTAATCTTTTTAAGCACCTACCCCCTTCCAAATCCATGTTTGTTTTCCCACTAACGCTGAGTACCTCCACACCATATTGGAATTGAGGCCGTACCATACCCTGATATACTACCAAAACTGGCCTCCAGGATGGCCCTCTGTACATTTTGTTAAATTTCTTGAGTCCCCCTATCATGGAAAGGGCCTTTGCCTGGAGTGATTCACAGAGTTCTTTCCATGGCAGGTTCTTCACGAACCAGAGCCCCAGACATTTATAGCGGTTAACTCTTTCAGTTTTTGCACCATTAGGGTTCAAGTGAACTTTGAGTTCTTAGTCTTGAAGGTTAGCACTTTAGTTTTTTCCAGTGTTATTGTCAATTTCCCCCTAACATAATAATTACCAAAACATCTAATTTCTTTTGCAGTCCAATTTCTGTCTGATCTATGATCACTAAATCATCTGTATAAAGGAGACAGCTTACATGTACACTAATTATTTTATGGCAAAAGCTATTGGGTAAGCTCAAGGTTTTTGGAAGGTCTGCCAAAAAAATGGAGAATACAGTGGGTGCCAAAACACAACCTTGTCTGAGGCCATTCTTAATGTCTATTCTTCCTGACAGCGACCCATCAACATTGAATTCCGCTTGGGCCCAGTTGTGTCTGTGTAATTCTTGTAGTATTAAAAGCAAGTTGTTTGGGATGCGATAACCTTTTAAAACCTCTCATAATAATGCCCGAACAACAGTATCAAATGTGGAGCGAAAATCGACAAAACAGCAAAATAGCCCTACATGTTATTCTATTGATTTTTTAATTATGGCCCATAAACTAAAGCAGTGGTCTGCCATTGAGTGCCCCCCTTAAACACACCTTTGTCAATGAAAATTATCTTATTTATTTTTGTCTACTCTTTTAATACTTCCAAGAAAACTTTGGATAATTCTTTCCCACTGACATCCAACAAGTTATTTTGACTGTGACTACCGGGAGAGGCTGTATCTCCTTTTGTGTACAATGGTTTGATCACCACTCCCTTTCAGCTGTCTGAGAAGCTACATGTTGCTAAAATCTTTCAAAACAAAGGATGGAACAGACCAGACCACCAGCCTATATTGTTTTTTATTATTAGTGCAAGTAAGCTATCGGGGCAAGCTACTCTTGTGAGCTTTAGTGTCAGAATGAGTCACACAATTAAGCTTAAATTGCATAATATTTCAGTTTGTTAGTATTTGTTTCCTGCATAAGCTTCCTTTCCTTGATGCTCATCTGCACAATTTATTTCTTCATTACTAAAATGTTCTGTATCCATGATTATCCACTTCCACAAAACCCAAATTCAATTATTAATGGACTGAGGAAAACTACAATTCCCTAGCTACCATTCACTAGTGTTGTGCTATTATGGACAAACTCTGAGAATACATCTTGGAGTGTTAAGGGAGAATTCAGAATAGAAAAAAATATGAAGATCCTTGTGTCCTAATGTGCAGGTATATTGTTAAAATCTCAAAAACGTTTATTACTAAAAAGATCTATACTTGGCAAAAATGCCTCTATCTAAATGTGAAAGGGTAATATTACCAGAAAAAGCTAGGTTCACAATTTTGCTTTACTATTTAGAGTAATGTTCCCTAAAGGATATGGCAATAGAAGGATAAAGAAAAAACACAGATAAGTGTTTTTAATAGAAATTTAAATAGGATAACTTTCAGCGACAGGGCTAAGAGGGCTCCAGGTCCATATGCTGCAGAGCTTGACTTCACTAAAGCTGGTTACCATTGCATATAAATACTTCAATGGATATGAATTTTCTCAAGCAAAAGCGGACCTCAGGCAAACCATGTAAAGTCACTGGGACCTATGCACAAAAGTAACTTATGCTTTTGAGTAAGTTTGCACTTTAGAGTAAGTTTGCTACTTTTTGGTATTAAAAAATGAAGGGGCATATTGGTGAGCCCCTTTGTGTCGCTCTTGCACCACGCAAGGTGGTATAAGAGTGACTCAAATTAAAATGAAATTTATTAAGCCACACAAGATCATCCTGCATAGCCTTGCTTGGCTTCATAACTCTTGAGTAATGTAAAGCAGCGCAAATTGCTGCGTTGCATTACTCTGAGCTCTGGAGGCATTTCCATGGGTGTTTGCCCTAAGTTGGCAGGGTATGCCCAGACTTGGGTCCCTTGCTCACTTTGCCACTGGATTCAAGCTAGCCTGGCTGATGAAGGGTGTTACCCAGAAACCGGTCCCAGGATGCTTGTTTCCGGTTCAGGGAAGACCTGGCTTGGCAGTTCGGGCTGGCTGTTCCCATGAGGCACAGTGTCATGACTGATTTTCATATAGCTGGGTCTGAACTGAGGTGGCGAAGTGAGCTAAAGAATGGTGATGGATTCAACCCAGATCTGTGGCTGGGGGTGAGTGTCTGAAAAGTTTCAGCACTCCGTCCATCATCTCCTTCTTTTTGCTTTGTTCACCCTAAGTTGGCAGGGTCTGCCCAGACGTGAGTCCCTTGCTCACTTTGCCACTGGATTCAAGCAAGCCTGGCTGATGAAGGGTGTTACTCATAAACCGGTCCCAGGATGCTTGTTTCCAGTTCAGGGAAGACCTGGCTTGGCAGTTCGGGCTGGACTGTTCCCATGAGGCACAGTGTCATGACTGATTTGCATATAGCTGGGTCTGAACTGAGGTGGCGAAGTGAACTAAAGAATGATGATGGATTCAACCCAGATCTGTGACTGGGGGTGAGTGTCTGAAAAATGTCAGCACTCCGTCCATCATCTCCTTGTGTTTGCTTTGTTGCATGAGTGTTCCCATACAACATCTATGGATTTTGACACATTCCCAGATTTACAAGAACAGGTAAACCTGGGAATGCACCAAAAGATATACCTCCCCAGGATAGATGTAATGAGAAGAAATATCTTTATTTCTCCTCTTTCTATGTGTGCTGCAGCACACATAGAAAGAGTAAAAAGCCTCTCAGGATTGTTTTTGCCTGCACAACAACAATCCTGCATGCAACACAAGCACCCTTGCTCCATGGTGCAAGAGTTCTTGCATCAGCGCAAGAGTTCTTTCAGTGGCGCTTGGGAGCCCATTATGCTCCAGTGCAGAAGAAATAACAGGAATGCACCTTATTACCTTAAATAAGGCACTTTCCTGCCCTTTCCCAGTGACGCCGAGCAGAAAGGTGACTTGCTGTGCTGCACCACATTTTCAATAATATGGCCCTAAGGGCTATATGTACAAAAGTTAAGATTTGCGATTTCCAAATAGCAAATTGGTAGAAATCACTATTAGGGAATCGCAAACCGAGATTTATGTAACTGCCTCTTCTACTAACAGCAATTTCTACAGATTCACGATCACAATTAGAAAATCACAATTTTGGAAATCAAATCTGCAATTTTGATAATAGCACTTTGTTAAGTGTGAGGGTTTGTTTAATTAGAATTTTGAGACTTAGAGTCCTACGGAGATTCAAGAAGAGGTTCTCTGCATACTACTCATTCCAGTGTTAAGGTGTAAAGGTGTTTGTTTGTGGTATATTTTGTTTGGGGCCTACGTGTACATAGGAGATGACAGAACCACATATGGTATGTTATTCAGAAGAAGAAATAAACAAACTACTGCAGATCCCCTCCTTAGTGGGTGGAAAACAGTTGGCTTCTGGTAGTTTAAGTACCAATAAGGGAGAACGTTTGAAGCAATTAAGGAAAAAGAATATTAGAACTCAGTTGCATGCACAAGTACTGCTGGAACATTTGAAGAGTAACACTATCCCAGCCGGACTGCAAGTAAAAAACATCCCAGTCATTTTTGTTACAGATAAGACCTATTTACTACACTTCAGTGGGGTAGGCACGAAGTGTTCAATGGATTGCATTGTTTTGTCAATTCAGACTGTACTAAGAATTAGTGAGGATGAATTAAAAGAGATAAAAGCACTGGAGGAAGAGATTGGAAGTGATTCAACTATTATGGATGCTATGTCTTTATTAGAATCCATTGAGAAAACACTATCTGACTTTAAGACGCATACTGTGAATCAGAAAACATCCAAGGTCACAAGGGACATTAAAAATGTCAAAAATGATCTGATATATCCTTATTTAAAAGGAGATTTTTATCAGATTAATAATCCAAGAACCCTGAATCTCCAATACCGGGGCCGATCACGCAGGAAGTTTATTACTTTTTCGGATACCTCCTCCGATTCTGACCAGGGGCCTGCGAATTACTATCAGCCGTATTTTCAATATCCAAGGGCCCAACCTTTTTTGGACAGAGAGAGGAACAGGGGGAAGAGGATACCTAGAAGAATGGAGAGCACCGAACCATAATCAGGAACAAGGGTACTTCAGGATGAGACGGAGGGTGTACAGACGATAGTTCAAGATTCAAATCACTTTACAAGTGGTAATAACAAACGGATCCCAATTTATAATTTGTCGAAATATACCCTGACTAGGACTCAATTGAATTTATTACAAAAAGGATTATCATTTGTCTCGGTGGCCATACAGAATCCGGTTGACACTAAGACTGAAGTACTGCAGTTTCTCCGTAAGATTAGATTAAAGGTGTTTTTATTCTAATAGTGAGGAGACTACAGAGAATAACGTCAGTGGCCTTAAAAACAAGTCATATTTTCGCCCTGAGAGTGCGGCCATGCCCAGTGAAGTCTTGATGTTTGAAGACCAAATATTAAGGGAAATTGACATTCTTAATGACAAGAACATTTTCTTTAATGCCAGCTGCCAGAAGGCGGAATTTATTGCCTGGAAGAAATTGACTGAGAATCCTTTGACAGTGGTTAAGCCTGCTGATAAGCGTGGGGGGATTGTACTGTGGGACAGCGACGAATACGGCAAGGAAATAATGAGGCAGCTTACTAACCGAGATCATTACCGCCCCATTCTAGACAATCCTACACAGCGCTTACAAGCCCAAATTTTGCATTTAACTACTAAAGCATTGGAAGGAGGGTATATTTGCAAAAAAGAATATGAATATTTGAACACCACTATTCAGAAAACGCCTAATATATACGTCCTACTAAAAATCCATAAAAATAGTGAACAACCACCAGGTAGGACGATTATAGCGGCATGCGGTTCACTTTTGGAACCTGTGGCCAAATATATAGATTTTTTCTTAAAACCTTTCGTGATTGAAACTAAAGCTTACATTAGAGACACGATGGACCTGATAGCTAAAGTGGAGAATTCACTATTCGATAGGGACAAACAGCTGTTGGTCTCTTTCGATATTGAAAGTCTCTATACTAACATTCCGCAGGAAGAAGCACTAGCAGTGTTGACGATGGGCCTGAACAAGAGAGAGCGGCCTCATCAGGTGCCTACAGAATGTATTGCCTCACTAGCTGCAATGTGCCTCAAGAATAACTTTTTCGCATTCAAGGATGACCTGTATTTACAGGTCAAGGGGGTGGCTATGGGGTGTTGCTTCGCCCCAGAAATAGCCAACCTTGTAATGGATTGCTTTGAGACCCGATATATTTTTAACTAATCAGATCCCTTTAAATTACACACCGCACAGTGGGTGCGGTTTATTGATGACATCATGATGGTGTGGAATGGTGACCATGAGTCCTTGGAGAAGTTTTACCATTGGTTGAACTCCAGAACGCCAGATTTGAAGTTCACAATGTCATTTAGTAATGAGAAGATCAATTTCTTGGATGTATGGATCATCAACCACAAAGGGAAATTGAAGGTGAGTTTGTATACTAAGCCCACCGATCGCAACATTCTATTACATTTCACAAGCGGACATCCAAGAAGTTTGAAGGAGAACTTGCCTTATGGGCAATTTCTCCAAATCAGACGTAATTGTACCAACAGGGCAGATTACTTTTGGAATGCTGAAATTTTATTGACCAAACTAATGGAGCGATGCTACCCAAGGAAATTGATAAGATCAGCACTCAAGCGAGCTTGGTTTACACCGAGATAGGAGTTGTTGACTTCCAAACCCAAACCGGACTTGAATCCACTGACTTGTGTGCTAACATATAACCCCAAGGCTAATAAAATTAAGCGTATTATATTACGGAACTGGAGGCTAGTGAGCCATTTAAATATTCTGAGGCCCTTGTTTGCTTTTCGCAAGGAAAAGATTCTTCGCCAACATTTTGTAAAATCGGCACATCCCTCACAATCTAAAAAAGACATAAGAGGTATGATGGGACTCACATCTTTGGTAGGACACTTTAGGTGTAATAACTGCGCAGCATGCCCTCTGACCGCTGACTCTAAATATGTGATGCTGAACGGTAAGAAGTATGTTCAGCTGAATTTTTCCAACTGCAATACTAAAAATGTGGTTTATTGCCTGACATGCCCATGTGGTAAAACCTACATAGGGCAGACAACGCAAACAGTAAAAATGCGTGTGTTGCAACATAAATCGAGGATACGTTGTAGGACTCGAGGTGCCCCGTTAGTCCAACGCTATCTACAGTGTAACCATGATGAGAACGACATCAGTTGGTCGGTATTAATGGTGGTCAAATCAAACAACAAGGCGAGGCTACAAACTGTATTAAATCGACTTGAAGCCCGCATGATAGAAAAATATAGAACGGCAGTGCAGGGCCTTAATGACCGTGATCAAATTTGGGCTCTTATCTGAATATTACATGATTGTTTAACTTCAATTTGTGGCAATCTTCAGGACAGTTTTTTCTTTGGGGTGGTGATGAGAGGTGTTAATGTTGGTTGATGCAATTGTACTTGTGTCATGATTAAGTTGTAACACGACGCATGTGGTTTCTGATTATCTTATGTTGTGATATAATTATGTGATATAGTATTATATTGTTATATCATCATTTTTGGACCATAGGGTCATTCTTAGTGTTGTAGCTAGTGTGCAGGATGTGCTGAAAGTAGAGTGACTTTTTCCATAGACTGGACGCTTGGCGCTTCACATGTGAAAAAACTTATAGCGGAATTGGGGTGCCAAGATGCCAGCCATGCCCAACCTTCGTGTTTATTAAGCTGCCAGACGCTCACCGGTTCTCCTTAGTTCACCGCCATGGAACTCTAATGAGGATCTCAATTGGAGCCCACTTCTTTTAGAGGGTTTAGAACTGCGGTTACAGAAATATAGTGTCATTTGTTGAGTCAGCTGAAGTTTTGGAAGGTGATATATAACAAGTGGCTGTTCAGTGAGAACTGCACAGCGTGGGTCTGAACACAAAGTACATTGATGTAGGAGTTCCGGCCACTTGAGTTTTATGTGTTTTTTTTCACCCCATTGGATACTGACCTGTCCGTTGCATCTGAATTTCATGAATTATGAGCCCCTATGGACTTGGACTAACAGTCGGGTCCTTGTTTTCCCGTCACACTAATTTTTTCAGCGGATCGCAAGTTGAGCGCCGATCACTATACGATCTTCTTCTTATCCATTATTTTATTTTTCTGACCCCAACCGGGATGGGCACTGTTTCAGATTATGTAGTGTTTACAAGTTGCCATGGTATTTACTTTGGCATTTGTAAGTTGGATTTCCTCCACCTTTATTGTCCGGGCAGTAGCACGTGACCGGGTACGCACAGAGAGTCTATTTCAGCTCGCGACCGGCGAGGGAGCTGCGGTAATGGTTGTCGGCCACGGAACAGTGTTAAAGCGGCAGGACTGGTTTAATTTCAACCGGTAAGTGTTTTATGATAGGGAGGCTGCGCCGGGTCCCCAAGCCTTGTCCATGTTAGGCCCACTGACGGGGGTTACATTTGTTTATTTGCAGTGCGATACCCACCAGAAGACGTTGAGGGCTCCTATTTTCAATTTCACCACATCGAGGATATATTCGGATGAACGTGGTGGCGCCCAACTTACTTCTAGAAGGTCCGGGGGAGCTGAAACTATATAGGTACGCCAATTTGTATAAGTCTGTACCATTTTGCGTGGTAATTTTTTATACTTGCAACATTTCCATTTTAAGTTAACCTTGCCTTTGTTGTGTACCAGATCTCATTGAGTGGGATTTATATTCGTGGTCTGAGGACAGCGTTTTACTAGGGGGTCACTCCCCAGAGACTCAAGCCAGTGGGAGGCACAGTGAGTGTATTTCTCAAGACTAGTTGACTTTCTTTGGATTCTGAAGGCAGCACATCTTTCTGGGTGCTTACAATAGTTATGTGCATCATGGATTCTTGGTAAATAGGTGGCTGTCTCTCTGTGTTCTATTAGGATCGGGTTTCTATTCACATCCTTTTCCCAGGGGGGCACTGTGCATTCCCTTGCACTGTTGGGGCACCTTTGCATGCCCTGGTGATCAGCACACCTGTGACATGCGTAGGCAACTGTTTTTAATTTTTATTTTCAGTTTTGGATTACTTTAGGTTGTTCCCTTCACCCTAGTCCTGATGAGGCCCGGAAAGAACAGGGGCTGAAACGCGTCGACAGTTCATGTTTTGGAGGAATCCACTCAAATCAAAAATAATTATTGTATTTAAGTGGAGATACACATGTACAAAATGACTTAGGGGTTGTAGCAGATACTCTATGTGTATATAGGATTACTTCGCAGTGTATTGCTATTAATGAGGGTGCGAACACTGACACTAAGTAATTGGGGTTTTAGGCGACAACATATACAAGATGATCTGTTTTATGAACAGTTGATATGTACTTGAACAGTTGATATGTACTTTATTTGCACAAGAGTATATGTATGTATTTGTGTAGATGTTTCTGTTTTTTTCGTGTTTAATTTTTCAATAATACAATGAAGAATTGTTCCAACAAGGAAGTCTGAGTGGTATGTGGTTTTTGATGTAGTAGAAATTAACACGGGACGATGTACCTTGAATAGGGTAATTAGTTGTACCCTATTAGTAATTTTGAGATATCTATTCCTCCACGCTACCTTTTTGTATAACTGGTTTCAAGCTAGCCTGGCTGATGAAGGGTGTTACCCAGAAACCGGTCCCAGGATGCTTGTTTCCAGTTCAGTGAAGACCTGGCTTGGCAGTTCGGGCTGGACTGTTCCCATGAGGCACAGTGTCATGACTGATTTGCATATAGCTGGGTCTGAACTGAGGTGGCAAAATGAGCTAAAGAATGATGATGGATTCAATACAGATCTGTGACTGGGGGTGAGAGTCTGAAACGTTTCAGTACTCCATCCATCATCTCCTTGTGTTTGCTTTGTTGCGTGGGTGTTCCCATACAACATCTATGGATTTTGACACATTCCCAGATTTACAAGAACAGGTAAACCTGGGAATGCACCAAAAGATATGCCTCCCCAGGATAGATGTAATGAGGAGAAATATCTTTATTTCTCCTCTTTCTATGTGTGCTGCAGCACACATATAAAGAGTAAAAAGCCTCTCAGGATTTTTTTTGCACAGGAAGGTACCCCTTCCTGCACAACAACAATCCTGCATGCAACACAAGCACCCTTGCTCCATGGTGCAAGAGTTCTTGCATCAGCGCAAGAGTTCTTGCATTGGCGCTTGGGAGCCCATTATGCTCCAGTGCAGAAGAAAGGACAGGAATGCACCTTATTACCTTAAATAAGGCACATTCCTGCCCTTTCCCAGTGACGCCGAGCAGAAAGGTGACTTGCTGTGCTGCACCACATTTTCATAAATATGGCCCTAAGGGCTATATGTACAAAAGTTAAGATTTGCGATTTCCAAATAGCAAATCGGTAGAAATCACTATTAGGGAATCGCAAACCGAGATTTATGTAACTGCCTCTTCAACTAACAGCAATTTCTACAGATTCACGATCGCAATTAGAAAATCACAATTTTGGAAATCACTAAATTTTGATTTAATTATGGAAATCGCAAATTAAGAAAAGTTGCATTCTGGATGCAAAATCCAACTTGTCAGACCAGGAAGTTAAGAAATACAGGGGGTTGCCACAACCCAGAATCCTAGGAAGGTGCTGGAAGGGAGGAGTGCACCTGTATCACCACTGGCAAGGGAATACCTGTGACCATGTCCAAGAAAGATGGGGACAGGGATTCTGGGAGCAGGAAGAGGAAGGTCAAGCTTTCTGAAAAGGACCCGGAACTTCCTAGGTGTCCGACAGAGGACCATCCCAGAGATATGCAAATGCTGGTATGACCTGAGATCTCGCACAAAGGAGAAGGTGGCCAGCAGGATGGCTGAGGGTCATGGCACAAGTGGTGGACCCTCAAAACACCATCCTCCCACTCCCATGGAGACACTCATCAAAGAAAGGCACTGGAGCCAGAAAGTGTGGAGGGAGTGTCAGACATTGACACCTCCAATCCTGCAGGCACCATCCAGGGTAAGGCCACTCCCCTTTACTTACTTAACATAACATAATGTTTGAAATTCCACAAATGAAACATCACAGCATACATAACTCCATTGAGATGCTTGCCCTACCTTGGCAATGCATCATGGAAATTGTAGTACACCAAAGTTGCATGCTGTTCTCTGGGTTGATGACTACACCGCACATATTTGTACATCACAATCATGTCACAAAAACATGACACACAGTTACAACAATGTAGTGAATAGACATTAACCATTTGTTTACACTAACTATATACATGAATTTCTACAGATCACACTCAGGACATTTAAGAAACAATTGAGGCTGAAGAAGCTACTGACACATGTGTAAATGGAGGACAGCACATTACCAACTCCTATGCCCATTACTGCAACTGCTAGGAGAGCAACCTTTGTACCACTACCAGACTCTGTTGATGGTGATGACGGACAATCTCAAAGCAGGAACACAGCAACATCTGTGGGCAGGACATTCAGGCAGTGTAGAGGCCAACCAGAAACAGTCCACAATGAGAATGTGTCAGATGACATGGCAACAAGTTCTCTTGTGTATGGTGGCCTGAAGAAGTCCATCATCTCTGTACAGCGCCTGAAAACCAAACAAATCAGGAGTACCTATAGGAATCTGCTAAGAATGCCAAACTCAATGCAGCAATTGCACACAGGGCAAGATAGGTGGATTACTGCCATGATGAAGAAACACTGTGTGCAGAGACAGAGGCACAGGCAGTACCTGGCACTCTTTGATGCTTTCACCCATTCCATAAACCAGTTGGCAGCAGTCACAACAGCTCTAGCAAGGACAACTGTAAACATACAGACTGACATGGCGCACTGTTTTCAGGATGTTGCATGGGGGCTAGGTCAAGTGACCACGGCCCTTGAAAATATACATACCCACAACCTCTGTGTCCCTAACATTCTGCCCCCACCTGAGAGTGAAGAGGTATTCAGGAGTCCTTAAGTACCATGTGCACATGCTGAAACACTTCTGGGTCTGACATGTCTACACTTCAACAGGCTAGTGTTGCAGACAAGCCACCCAATCTGAGAGGCTGGAAGAAGGGAATCCACAGAACAGAGTCCTGAGTCTACTGTTTGTTTTGTATGTAATTACATACTTTGTTGTCTAGTTGACACAATGTTACATCCGCAATGGATATTGTTGATTTAAGACAGATACATTATTGTCGCAACCCGAATAAAAGCTTATATTTCAGTTATGCACCATGCATTATCATCATGTGTGATGATATGTAGAAATCACTCTTACCTCAAAAATAGTTGTTGGTGATCTCTGTACATTGTGCACGACCCTCTGCTGCACTTGTCCCATCCTGCTCCACCTATAGTAGTGGTAATTCATCATCTGAGTCAAATTTATCTTTAATGGTGATGTTGTGCAGACCCTTCCTCGTGACAATATTGTGCAGTATGGCACATGTGGCGATGATCTTACAGCACATCTCAGGACTGTACAGTAGTGCTCTGCAAGTCTTGTGGAGGCAGCAGAACCTGGACTTCAGCATCTCAAAGGTCCCTCTCAATGATGGAGCGCTTTGTCTTGTGTGTCCTGTTTTACTGTCTTTCACTTCTTGTCCTTGGTGTCAGGTATGGAGTGAATATCAAGGGGCACAAGACATATGTCCTGTCTCCCTAAGAGCATGAGATAGAAAACCATTAGGTCACATTACAAAAAAGGTTCTGGCTAATGTATTCATTGAGTCAGCAATTCTCTTACCTAGTAAAAAACAATCGGCAAATTCACCCTGTGACAGTCGATTTTGTATTCCACTGTGGCGGAACATGAAGGAGTCATGGGTGCTACCTGAGAATCTGGCCACAAGGTCTGTTAGGATATAGGAGTCATCACATACTACCTGCACATTGAGTGAGTGTGAACATTTCCTGTTACTGTATATGAATTCATTTGCTGAGGGGGACATATGGCAATATGTGTGCCATCAACACAGCAAATGACATTGGGGAACTGTGCTACCCGATAGAACATTAATTTGATCTGTTGAAATAATTGGGGGGGTATTGGGGAATTATATGTATTGGTTAACTTTTCTAACCATGATGTCGAGAAACCTGTGAAAGTACCTGGAAATGCCACTTTGTGACACCCCCCACCACTGAAATATAACCCCCGGGTAACTGCCAGATGTTAGAAGGTGTAGACAACACAATACCTGAACATGTGTTGGGATTGCATTGCTTCTAAGTGTTGGCGTCTGCAGCTAAGGTTCTAACTCACCAATTAACTCCAGGATTACCTCACTACTGAGT
This sequence comes from Calotriton arnoldi, assembly GCA_963921515.1. Classification (NCBI taxonomy): domain Eukaryota; kingdom Metazoa; phylum Chordata; class Amphibia; order Caudata; family Salamandridae; genus Calotriton; species Calotriton arnoldi. The sequence goes on along the minus strand of CAWUFW010014357.1, from coordinate 364,235 downwards.
CTGTACTTCGCAGAAATCTCCTTCTCTGTCTGTTCAAACAGGGTGACCTTCACCATAAATATCCTCTCCTGTCTCCTCCTCCTTCTCTGCTTGCCAGCCAACATCCTCATCCTCCTCACCAAAACATAGAGGGCCACAATTCTGAAAGAGCCAGATGTATTTTGGGTGCCTTTTTATAGTTTGCACCTGGTTATCACCTGCCCCAGATTGATGGTAATTGCATTTCCTAAATTGTAATTTTGCGACTATTCACAATTAGGAAATCCCTTGTACATTTGGTTAGTGATCCGCAGTTTGGAAAACCCTATTAGAGATTTCCTATTTAGTGATTTCCAAAATGCAATTACTACTAGATATAAATCGCATTTTGAACCAGCGCAAATGCCTTTTGAACATACTGAAATTTCATTTTGCATTTCTAACGGCCCAAAATTGTGACTCGCACCCTTAGGAAATGCAAAATGCCTTCCTATATATGACCCACAAGTTACTAAAAAAAACAGTAGTTAGTCCACCACTACACAGGTCTAGCCCCTGGAACTGCAACACCCTCCCATAGAAAGTAATGGAGAAAGGGACTTAAAATTAAACCCCATAGGAAATTATGTTAAATTAAATTAAAATTATTTAAATTTGTTAAAAATATATAAATATGAATTAATGTTAGAAAATATTTAAAAATAGTACGTGTATTATTGAACTATACGATATTTTAATAACCTATTTTGAATTTAATAAATAATGTAGCAATACATTGCATTAAAAATTATTAAATTCATTTTAATGAATTCTATACATGACTTTTAGCAATTACTAATGCACATAAAAAAAAATATTTTCTTTAATTTAATATATTTCAATTCATTAGATAGTCAATTCAAAAGGTAAACTATTTAACCGGGACAAACCTGCTCTCTATCGTGGTTGGTCTGAAATCATGCCTAGGTTGAGGGTCAACCCTGAATAGTAACTACTGATTAATGCTTTACTTTTTGTTGGAGCCTTTTGCATTACATTTTCAAAATGTATACTTCCATTTTCCTTTAACTGATTATTGTCATATTGGTGTCACTTACTCCTTAAAATGTTCTCTACCTTTCTAAACTGTTAGTGGGATTTCTATAGTGTTTTGTTTTGACTTTTTAACTATTTTGCCACTGCTGAATACTTTCTACATTTTCATAAGTTAAGCCTGTCTGTTCTGTGTATAACTACCACGGTGTTGAGTCCAGGTTTAAATATTAAAACTATGTTTTACCCTGACAAGTTTGTGGTCTGATTACTTGTTGTGTGCCCACATCCACCCCAATTAATAACCCACTTTCTTTCAAACACATAAACATTATTGTTTTAATGTGACCCCCTATGTGTGATGAGTGTGCCCAGGTGTGGATCCAGCTCTTGCTGTGCTAAGCTACATCTAAATTATAAGGCAAAGCAAGTCTGAAACTGTACTGGGGTTGCTTGTGTTCCCATTCAGAAGGCAATATGAACTAGCCTGAACTGGCATTCTAATCTGGCATCTATCTTTTGGAGCAACTTGAAGATTTATTTGCATATGTTTGCTCCTCTTCTGGAGTGGCAAAAAAAAGATGAACTGAAATGCAGCCCAAGTGATTGTCAGTGACTGAGATTTTTGGAAGTAAGCAACCCAACCATCATCTTTTGTTGTTTTAATGTGAAAGGCTAAATGCAACAGGCATGGTCAAATGTGGTTGGTGTGCTCTTCCTGCCATAGGATCTAAGCTGCATCTCACTGATGAAGGCTGAAACCAGTTAGGTTGTGTTGCATTGTGTTTCAGAGGGACAATACAGTAAATATATATTTTGGTCCATAATATCATCCTTTTATATTTATAATTATGTGAGGCCTAGACCTAAGCATTGGGTTTTGTGATTTATTTACACCTGCATAAAACCATATCCCAATTATTGTGGAAGGCATAGTTTGTGAAATGTTTGATTTTAGAATAGCTTATCTAGTTTACGACAGTATTAATCATTGACTCACTTCACAATACAATACTTGACCTAGAGCCCAATGCTATTGGAAAATCTTCTTACAATATTAGGAAAGACTCTACCTGAGGATCCACCATATGCATAATATGTTTAAATGTATCAATCAGTCAACAAAATTTTATTCGGCTTTTATAATGAAAAATCATAAAAGTCAAGGATACATCACAAAAACACATGATAAAATGCAATAAAAACAATTATAAAAGGGTACATTTCCGGTATTCATCTACCCGCCATGATTAGTCACAGGTCGATCTAAGCTTTACTGTGGCCTTTAAGAAACTGAGAACATGCCATACTGTGCTCCCTGATAACATTAATAAAAATGTAAAAGCGGGACGTACTTGGTTAAAAGTACCTTTTTTTGAAATAGGGATTAAAAAGGTCTTCCTTGACACCTCGCAGTTACTACAGAACATTAAAAAATGAAGCATGTCCTGTGGAGATGTACCGTCGCAGCCACAGGGCAACAAGATCTCACCTTTCTTGCTCCCTCATGGGTGGGCAAGGAGGAGGTAAAATAAATCAAGGCGAAATCTAGTCAGAGTCAGTCGAAGTCTAGTCAGTCTAGAAGATAAGGTTCCATAGATAAAACACCTTTCAGGGGGATAAATCTACATACACTGGGCTTCCCTAACTCACATGCTTCCCTATCCATCACCCGCTGTCTAAAAAAGGACTCCTTTGCCCAGGACATATCTTTCCTTCTAATTGTGTCTGGGTTACAAAAGAGATCCGGTCCTCCTAGTTTCCTAAATTCTTCCCATATATATTTAAACCAGGGTATAAGATGAGCACAATTATAGGACAAGACAATCCCTAAGAAGCTCCGGGGCAGATGTACAAGCCCCTTGCGCCTCCTTTCACTGCCATTGAGCCACTTTTTTTGATGCGACGGCGGCGCAAACATTGCGGCCAATTTAAAACGTGACGCATCTAGGGAGATGCGTCATCTTGTAAAGCCCTGCGTCACATTTTACTTGTGCCAGGTATAATGTATGCATGCTAGGCGTTCTCATGCAAAAAGCCATGTGGAACTGACGCCATGAAATGTACAACATTTCACTGCGTCACTCTACGCCTTCACTGCGTCAAAATCCCTACGCCCGCTCAGACCAGGCGTAAGGAATGACGCAGGGCTTTTTGTATGGGACTCACCTATCTGTTGTGGCACATTGCTGGAATTGCGTCACTTTCATGAGCAACTCCAGCGATGCGTCACTTTTGTGCCAACAGATGCGTCAGTATTTCTGACGCATCTGATAATCCTTGCGCCATGGAGCACTGTATTGTAAATACAGTGCATCCATCGTGGCGCAAGGACATTTGGCACTTGCGCAAGGAAACTGACGCATCTATGCAGATGCGTCAGTTCCTTGTAAATCTGCCCCTCCTTATTTAGGGTGGTCCCATTACTTAGACATACTTTAAGACAATAAAATAAAGGATGAAAAGACAACAAGTCTGACAAATAGGGCACACCCAATTCTTCATGGACAATGAAGGTGGCAGTACCCTGTGGTACACATAATAACTGTCTCAATAACCTGTTTTCGATCTTTTGAAGCTCATGATGAGAGGCATAACCCCAAATCTCACTGCCATACACCACCTGAGATAAACACTTGGATCTATATATCTGCAGGAGAGCACCTATTGGTTTCTTTCCCAATCGGGAAGCACAGTTAAAAATAGCTGCAGTAGCACATAGAAATCCCCCATGTTTACTTTTTTCAAAGGGCCCAATTTAACTTGTCATCCAGCATAACTCCTAAGTAAGAAAAAACACTGGTCTTGGGGACAGGGATAGACCCGACCTTAAAGTTAAAAGATTTTTTTGAGCTACATCCTATCTGCATCACGTATGAGTTGGAAGTGTTCACTAAAAAGTCCTGGTCTTCCATGTATGTGACGAAGGAGTCAAGTAATGTTTTCAACCCACTCGCAGTCGGGGCCATGAGGACCGCATCGTCTGCATACAGTAGAACCGGCAAACTGCGCCGGACCACCTGGGGAAAATCCACTGGTGTAGCTGTCAGTTCCTTCTCCAGATTAATAATATATAAATTAAATAAAAACGGTGCCAGAATGTACCCCTCTCTGGATTGAAAACTGGCATGTCACCTTGCAATCATTGGTGTAGCGAACCACCACTTTGGTGTCCCTATGGAGCTCTTTTAAAAAAAGAACAATATTTCTATTCACCCAAAGACAGGCCCATGAATGACAGATAGATCATACCAGGGTGCGCAACTGTATATTTATTTATGATCAGATACAAATTCAGGCATTGATCCACTATGGACCTCCCCGGGTATAAACCATATTGGATATCAGCTAGGGTGTTTTTGTCTTCTGCCCATGTACTTAGCTTATCCAATAAAATGCGTCCCACCACCTTTATCGTTGAATCTAACAGCGAGATGGGCCTATAGCAAAGGGTGCTATCCCTATTACCTTTTTTGAAGATTGGGACAATAGTAGATATAGCTCAGGAGCTAGGTGGGACTCCTCTTATGGCTGCATTGATAAGTGCGTAAGAACTGGCGCCCACAACTGAGGATTGGAAATAAAAAGATCGGGGGTATACCCTCGGGTCCAGGGGCCTTATTTCAGACAATCCCTCAATGCCTTTTCAAACCTCTTCGACATAAATGACAGGGGCCGACTTTCCCTCCCCCTTACTATCCACTGGGCTGTCTTCTACTGGACTGGTAAACATTTCCTCAAAATGACCAACCCATTCATCCTCTGTAATGTGTGCATCAAGGGCCTGTCCAGAGTCTCCTACCAGAAAAGGGCTATTAACTATGCTCCAGAACGTTTCACTATTTATTAAAGTGCTGGCATCTGAAAGCCTATTCCATGCAGCATCCCTCAGTTCGGCCTTGCACCTAGCTAATTCTACCTTATATTGACCTCTACAGGCTTTTACTCCGGCAGGGTCTCTAGAATACCTAACACCCCCCTCAATATCCTAGCGGCTCTAGGGCAATTACCGTCGAACCATCTCGGGGCGCAATTGGATAAAATGGGGCCACGAGGTTTATTCTGCACGCCTGCGTGAAGAACCCTATCTGCCAAATGTTGTCTGTTGAAGTTAATTACAACACAGTCTCCTTCCATGTGTTTTCTGGACCTTCTAATCCAAGAGACTCTCTACCATATCAATGAATCTCTCCATCCTAAAACCCAGGATCGTGTTGCAGTTCAGCCAATGTTGTACTTTGTTCTTTAATTGGTCAAAGGCTTCAACACCGCCAGGGGGGAGCACCAGAACATTTCCAAGAACCACTACATACAGGGTTGACGCCGGGGGGAGGTGGAAAACCAGCAACCTTTGCATCTGACTTGATCCCGTATTGCCTACTACCCGGTTCTCTAAACAAACCACCCCTCTTCTTGACAGTTCTCCCTGTGAGATATTAGCTGGCCCAGGGCAAGGATGTACTACAGGGTGCTGAGATTCCGTTACCGCAGTTAAAACCAGAAAGTCTACCGTCGGGGGGTTTGGCTCCACCTGTGACCGAGGAGGGGGAATTGCTTCCTTGCATAGCAATTGAAGAGGGTAAAGGCATCCTGGACTCATGATTATGTACACTAATTATGTCCATGCGAGGGCCAGATACTCCCCCAGTCCTGGCTGCTTTGAATTGCTCGGTCCTCTGCTGGGAAGTGCTGCCCTATCATCAGGAGCTCCGATTCTATTGTGACTAGGCATTGCCTGATGGGGTCTAATTTAAGGTCCATGCCTGCCAGTAATGATTCCAGCCAGCCTTCCATCATTACCACCAAATCTCCCTTTATTATGGATAGCAGGTTACTTGCACTTTGCACCGTCCCCTCTGCCCTCGGGCGTTTTGTTTTGCTCATGGTCGATGGACCTTTCCTTTTAACTCTCATGTCTGACCGGGATCCAGCCACTGACCCTACTCGGGTACTTCTAGTCTGGGGGATGGATTCCATGCCATGGCTGATCGGGCATGATGATAATTCCGGCGCCGGGGTCGGAACTGGCTCTCTTCCTAGGCCAGATCCTACTCTCACACCCAGTCAGATAGAGCTTAAGCATGATATTGAGGGACCTGGGTCTGTGTCTGAGTGGATGGGTCCGACATACCTTTCAGGCTGGTCTACACTGTCCCTTGTCATGTTAAATTGAGGGCTTTGGACAGGGGAACGAGAGAGCCGATGGACAACTAGCTCAATCTCCTTATCAATAATCCCGGCTGCTCTTAAGAGAAACAAATCCATCGTAGTAACTGGGGGTGCCGGTGCATCCGCAGCCAGTCCTTTACGTTTTCCTATTTGCCAATGGGGGAGAGGGGGAGTCACAGTTAGAGACAGTCACCACGGAGTATACAGGCTTGCTAAGGTACTCGGTGAATCGAACAGGACCAGAACTCTCCTGGACTACACCCCAGCCGGCAATAACCCTCCTCCTACCTGCTTATGCTAGGAGGTGGTACAGATGTCCTGCAAGGTTGTTGGATGTGGGGCTCCTACTTGCCTGCTTCCTGCCAAAGGGTGTCACGCGGCAGCTCTCCCAGTACCAGTTCCAGCCTCAGGTCTCCATGTCGAGGGCCAAGGGGGTTGGCCCAGCCCAGCCTCTTCCGGGCTCTGACGGGCACGGACGGGCCCACCCTTCGCCCAGGGTTAACCCGGGCATGGCCTGCGCACGTACCGCACCGCAGGAGCCCTCGCGGGCTTAAACGTGGGTATAAGCTTCTCCTCCTGCAGAGCACAGCCTTCTGGGACTGGAGGTTCCTCTCACAAACAGCAATGGCAGCTGTCCACAGCCCAACAGTTCGTTAAAATTTATCAATACACTAATGAACCAAGGAGCTGTAAGATTTCTGGACATGAATATGATCAGTGTAATACAAACAGAATTAGGACAGCTCCTCATGGAATGATGGCAGAACATGGTCTCTCTGGTGCCTGGATGTTGACATATCCATCTGGGAGAGACTACACAATTATCTCCTCTCCTCATAATAGTTATTCCATTATTTGTTTTTTTACTTAAAGTAAATGATGTATCTCAATTGTGATATATGTATTTCAAACCATATTACAGTGGGACCAGTGGCGGCTCGCCGAGGGAGTGCTGTGAGGCAGAGGGGCGGGCGAGGGGCAGGGTGGGGAGGTAGTGGACTCGGACATACGACTGACAGAACTCAGAGGGAGTTCTGTCCGTTGTAAGTCCGAGTCCACTACCCCCCACCCTGCCCCTCCCCCGCCCCACCCCACCGCCCCGCAGCACTCCTCGGCGAGCCGCCACTGAGTGGGACTAACATTGGACTGCAAAGGAATGAGCAGAGAAACACATTTTGATGATATGATCCAAATTCATTGAATGATTGTGATCCAGCCAATAACAGTTATGAATGTCATACAAGATTTAAAATAAAGATGGTAGTTTCAGCCAAAAAACTTGCAACAGTCTGGGGAGCATTAACAACTAAAGTGAAATACATTTTACAGCTTTTACTACATTGAGAGAAAGAAAGATGAATTTGTATTTATGGAGGCAAAGCCAAAATAATTTTAAATAGTAAATATATGGGAAGGTTCTGTATGGTCATTTTTTAAATTATTCCAAAAATTGAAATACATAATGCATATTTGTCATACCCACAATACAAGGTTTGCTTTGTTTCAGATTGAGACAAACTTTTTTGAAGGTGGGAATAAATGTGGTAAATTCTTAACATATAGGGGCCGATTCCGATCTCGGTCGGAGGCGCACCCAATACCATTCGGTCGGGAAAAAAGCCATGCGAAAGCCTGTTACCCGACCGAACCGTACGCGGGTCCGGCCGAGCGAGTACGATGCGACTCCGCCGACCGACTCGTCCGGGCGACCCGACCGCTCCGACCGACTCGTACCCGGACCGTACCGCTCCGACCGACTCGGTCGGACCCGATTCCGCACCGCGCAATGGAGACGCTTTCCGGCCGGGTAAGTACGATGCGCACCTCGACCGCTCCGACCGACTCGCGCCGTCCGACTCGAACTCGCTGTCGGAGCCGTACTTTGGGGGTCCGTGTCGGACCCCCTGTACGCGTACCCGTGCGAGGCGCACACAGGGGGACCCAAGGGTCCCCCTACCTGTGCGTGTACGCCGCGGAGCGCTCGCGGCGTACTCGCTGTAGGGGGCGCCCTTGTCCGCCTCGCACCCATTGAGGCAATGGGAGCCCGCGTACGCGTTGTACGACCGGCTCCCATTGAGTTCAATGGGAGTCCGACCGACTCGTGTCCGATAACATACGGACGCATCGGACTCGTTCGGTCGGACTGCACGGGTCCGATTCGGTCGGAAATCTCTCCGGGTCCGGCTCGGTCGGGGAAATTTCCGGCCCGAATCGGAATCGACCCCATAGTTTCTTTGAGTTACTGAATCACAAAATATTATATGGAGCTTTAGAATCGAGGGTAACCAGGTAATACCAAACAAGAGATATTAGGGAGAACTTTGTTTATGAAACTATGTACAGTAACTACGATATGTCACTAGAATAAATTGTTGCATATTGACTGGGGCTTAGGAAAACGATTACAAAACGTTCTTCATCCATTCATCCATTCATTCATCTACTCATTCCTTCACTCATTCATCCATCTATCCTCTCTTTATTACTGTTATTGTTGTTATTGTTGTTCTTCTTCCTCTACTTCTTCATCTTCTTTTTCTTTGTCTTCATCTTCTTCTTCCTCTTCTTTTTCTTCTTCTTCTTCTTCTTCTTATTATTATTATTATTATTATTATTATTATTATTATTATTATTATTATTATTATTATTATTATTATTATTCCTATTGTTGGAAAATGACCCCCTCTGAAGGGTTACCCCAAATGCTTTTCCTTCCTCCTCCTGTTTTTCTGATCGGAATTTTGTTAGCTTTGGGACTCTGAGCACTTTACCACTGCAAACCAGTGCTAATGTGCATGTGCTCTCTCCTCTAAACTTGGTTACACTGGTTTAGCCACAATTGGGATACTTAATTTATCTGTAAGTCCTTAGTAGAGGGCTATACCTGAGCCCAGAGCCTGTAAGTGAAATGCTACTAGTGGGGCTGCAGCACTGATTGTGTCACCAGCACAAGTAACCCTTTAAACATGTCTCAGGCCTGCCAGTGCAGAGGCTGTATGTACAGTTTACACTGCCATATCGACTTGACATTTACAACCCCTTTGCCAAGCCATAATCCCCTCTTTTATAACATATAAGTCACCCCTAAGGTAGGCCCTAGATAGACACTAGGGAAGAATGCTGTGTAAGTAAAAGGTAGGACATGTACTTTAAAGTTTTACATGTCCCGGCAGTGAAAATCACCTAAATTTGTTTTTCACTACTGTGAGACCTACCCCTCTCATAGGTTAACATTGGAAATTCCTTATTACACTTTTAAGCTGTAATTTCTGATTGAAAAGGAGTAGCTCTGTCATGTTTTATTATATCATTGGAATAGAAATGATAAATTCTTTTTGCTGGTAAAGATGGATTTAACATTACTATTTTTGAAATGCTTCTTTTAGAAAGTTCCATATTTGGGGTTTGGGCTCTCATGTCAACAGATAGGGTGGGCCTCTTTTAAATGTATAAATAACAGTGGTCTAACTGCATTTATTCAACCATCAACCTTTGAATATCAAGGTCAAGTGAATTACTTATCTTGGCCCATGTATTTATTCACATTTTATTTAATTATCATTCCAACAATATTTATACACATTTGAACGTGTCTTAAAGGTAAGGGTGGGCAAAGCACTACGCTACGCTCGCGTAGTTTGCGAAGTTTGCGCTACTTCGCACTACGCGAATTGCACGTAGCACAGTGCAAACACGCGTAGCGTAGCGTAGTGCAGCGGTCATTTTTTGCTTGCTCGCGGTCCTCAACGTCAAGTTGGCGACCGCGAGCCAGCAAAATGACATCCCGGCGAGACATTTTCCTCGTTCGTGATCAGCAACATCAAGTTGCCGATCGCGAGCGTGGAAAATAAACCTCTTGGCGAGATTCTCAACGCGGGGAGGTCAGGTTTCTCATTGCGAGTGGTCGCGTATGCTCGCGACCGCTCGCGATGAGAAACTACCAGTCCGCGTTGAGAAAGCTGCCGCTCGAGTAAAAATCTACTCGAGCGGCAGTAAAAGACAGCTCGCACTGTGCAAGATGCCGTTTCAATGATTGCACAGTGCGGACAAGCATCCGGCACTGTGCAATCATCGCGAACAGCGCACTACGCAGTTCGCGTAGTGCTACGCGTAGCTCGCGTAGTGCGAAGTGCACTTCGCGTAGCTTCGCGTAGCACTACTTCGCGAACTACGCCCAGGGTTACTTAAAGGGCCACATTTACACAATTTTCATATACATAAATGTACACATAGCTTATCACTGCTAAGCCACCATTATACAAAAGATTTTATTTTTCACACTTAACTGTAGATTGTGCTTAAGAAGAAAAACAAAAACTTAATAGTGCTTGTATAACCAGTCAACAATTTTGACATTAAACGTAATGCTCCTCTTAAAACCAGTCAACAATTTCTACAGCGTACAGAGTTTATAATCACTGTCATCTTCTATATTGTGAACCTGTTGCTATAAGTGTCTCTTGGGTGTTCCAAAATTGTTTAACTATAGTGGGATTTCAGTTCCATATAGTTGCCCACTAAACAGATGGAGTTGTAGTAAGGCTCTCCCCAAGGGTTTCTGTCTGCACTCCATTACAGACGTTTTCACCCCCCGGAACTTATGAGACAACCTGCCCTATGGACAATATTTAAGATTCCGAAGAAATTGTACCAGAAAAGAGGATTACTTTCTTCATGCAGTTACACAGACATATAAATCAAAAGAGAAGGGGTATCCACATAAACCTCTAAAACATTCAATGAAAAGAGCATGGTATACACCACATGAGTGCCTGCTAGTCAAAAAACAATAAGAAACCATTAGAAAAATTGATTTGGGTTTCCAATTACTGCCCACAGACTAACAATTTCAAAAAGATCATCCGCAGCAAATGGCATCAAATAAAAAATTCAGAATTTGAATTCTAATTTCCTTTATTTGCGATGGAGAAGAGCACAAGTTTAGGTAAACAACTTGTAGGAGCTTGCTGCATCCCAAAAACTAAAAAAGGGGATTTGCAATCCCAATGGAATTTGAACATTCTAGAAGGCCACTGTAAATGAAGGAATTGTACAATTTGCAGACAGATAATTGAAGACACAGTTTTTCAAAAAGGCCCGATCCAATGGAAACATGTCAATTTCTTGAATTGCAGATACAAAAATGTTGTATACGCAATAATCTGTCCTTGTGAAAAAATGTATACTGGAAAAACAAATCAAGAAATCAAACAACAAATAGTACAAAATTGTATAAAAACAAAAATGGACTCAGCCCCTTACAAAACCATTTCTTTAATAAGGTGCACACGTAAAAAGATATCCAATGGACTGTATTAAGTGTAAGCCTGGGCGCTAAACTCCGCTAGCAGAGTTTGTGGAATTGGGGCACTCCGCGCTTTAGCGGAGGAGTGAGGAATTCCTGAATTCCGCCATTTGGGCGTGAAGCAGAGTTTTTTTTCTGTTTGCGTGCTTGAGTTTTCTTTTGGCTCTAATCCGCGGGCGACACTTGTGAGCACTCAAGAGACGATGCCGGCAATCTAGTATTCTTAGTCAAAATCGCTAAATGGAGCGGTTGAGCAGCTTTTCTGCTTGAGAATGCAGCTGAGAGGCATTTGGAGTAGATTTTCTTCTCAAACTGGCTGTTGGAGTTGTTTTTTTGTGCGAGAAGGCTTTTTTTTAACTTTTTTTTAAAACAGAAGGAAGTTGCCCAGAGACTCCAACTTCCTGTTCCTGTCCAGTAGGCTCCTCCCAGTGCTTTGTCACTTTCCTGGTCACTTTTCATTGGGATTTGGAGCTGGAAAGATCACTCTCCAATGTCTGCTGCATATACCATTGGAATTAAGGACTTTGTTTTTGAGATATCACAAGTAAGTCGAAAAACTGGTGTATAAGGGTGTTGTTTGTTTGATTGGGGGCATGCACCTGGATTTATTTGTACTTTTATTCGATTTTTTAAATTTATTATGATGGGAGGCCGCACTTTTAGTAGGGGCCTAGTTATTTTTTTGCATTTAATTTTTCTTCTTTTGTGAAGGAACATTTTGCACAGTTTCCTTCATTCTCTCCATGTTTTTAAAAAAAATTGCAATATTGATTTAATTCACTTTGTCGCCTAGTCTGTCAATGGGCCTTCCAGCCAGCAGGCCCTGTACTATTCATGGGTTCATGAAACAACTGTTTGTGTGGTGTCTGTTGAGTTGAAACATTACTTAGGCCATGGATGACATTGGATTAAAATACAAAATGTGTTTTTTAGTGGTATTTCACGTTTTCCTACAAACAGTGAATAGGTGAGGGTAACAGTTTTGGAGGAAGTTTGTTGTTGTAAAAAATGTTAGTGTTAATTTTAATTTTGGCATTGCTGAATGAATGCTGTGTGCTCTGTGTTACCTTGCCTCTTTTGTCTGGCCAGTGTGTGTGTGTTTGTCATAGGCCACCATTTGTCTTTGTTGTTCCCCATGCCATGTGGCCAGGGGCCATTTTGTATAGTTACTGTCCACCATAGGCCTGCATGTGTTCTTTGTTTTGCAAGCCTCCTATTTGTTGTGACCATGTGGCTGGCGGCCATTTTGTGTAGCCAGCCAGTGTGCTTTCCCCATAGGCCTGCATGTCTTCTTTGTTTGTGGCCTTGCCTTCTTGCTGGTTGTTGTTGTTCTAACCATGTGGCTGTCGGCAAATTTGTGTAGCCAGCCAGTGTGATTTCTCCATAAGCCTGCTTGTCTTCTCTGTTTGTGGCCATGCCTCCTTGTTGGTTGTTGTTGTTCTAACCATGTGGCTGTCAGCCATTTGTGTAGCCAGCCAGTGTGCTTTCCCAATAGGCCTGCATGTCTTTTCTGTTTGTGGTCATGCCTCCTTGCTCAGTGTTAGTTGTTGTTGACCATGTGGCACTGGCTAGAAGCCATTTTCTGCATCCAGCCACTGTGGCTGTTTGTCATAGGCTTACATGGATGGTTGACAATGATAGCAGTTTAATAAATTAATATGCTTGAGGATATTTTCACTCATCTTTAATTTTTAATTTTTATTTTTTTAATTTTAGTTTTTTTATATAATTTTTTTTAGTTTTCTTATTTTTTTACATTTTTAAAATTTTCTTATGTTAATTTTTTTTAAATAATTATATCTTTTAAAAAAATATTTTAATTTTTGTAATTTGCACTTTTTAGTTTTATTTCTTTATTTGAATTTTTTTTCATTTTAATATTTTTAAAACTTTAAAAACATTTTTCAAAAATGATTTTTTTTTTTTATTTAGTTTCTTTTATCTAAAACTTTTTTTCTATTTTCCTAACATCTGGCATCAACCCCATGACTAAAATAGGTTCACTGCACAGCACCATTCATTGTCTAAGGATTATTCCATTGTCACCTGCACCCGACCGAGTGCCACATCCCAACGTGATGTGTAAATAGCAAAACTTTACATCTGCATGCTCTTTCTGATTCTTCCTGAGTGTACTGACTGCACACAATTAAAATTTATGTTGGTGTGGATTTGCGAATGGATAGTTAGACTGTATTATTATGCAGTCACAACACTAAAAGATATTGTTTATTTGTACTACTACCTGAACTGCAACAATGGTAGTTTTCAGTGATTGTTTGCTTTTAGGTGCACAAGAGAAGAGACATCACCCACAGTACTGCTAGTCAGAAGGCCTGTGCAAGATGTGATGCGTGACTGACTACACAACACAGTCATCTCTTCATCTTGTTTTGAAGCTAAGTGTCACTGCCAACTGACAGCTTCAAGATGACCCCAAAGAAAGGTACTGCCAAGAAAGTGGCTAGTGGGGTGGAGAAGAAGCAGATTTCCACCACTGGTGAGCTGATCGTAACCTTTTTCAGGAAAGTTGTGCCTGCCGCACCGGCCTCCAAAGAGCAAGCTGAGAGCAGCACTCCAGCATCAACAGAACCACCCCCAACCTAAGCCCAGGACCATGTCTGTCAGTGAGGCAGACAGTACAATCATGTTGACGCAGTCGAGTAGTGATGTTGCATTGGATTTGTCCCTTTCACAAAGTAGTACACAATCGTTTCAGGAAACACAGCAAAGTGAACAATCAGCCACAGGCAGCAATAGTACAATTTTCTGATGCTGGAGCAGAACAGGAGGTTGAGCTTCCCTCCGAGCAAGAAGTTGAACCTCCTCTTTTAGAATCAATTGCTCCCAGATCTCTAGCAAGGAAAAGGAAAGGTACTACTGCACCATCCTCTCCAAGAAACACTTTTGATGATGATGAAAGGGACATGGAGTGGACCCCAACAGAGACCAGTAGACAACAGGAGAGGCAAGGGAAAAGAGAAGTTCCATAAAGACTTAGACTTATGGAAGGGGATGAAGAGGAGGATGATGAGGATGAGGAAGTCATGGTGGAAGGTGACACAGAGGAATCTGGCATTGCTATTCAACCAGCTTCGAGGGATGTGGCACAGGTAGCACCGCCACCAACTCCCATATTTCCAAAGCCCCAGCTGAGACCAGCACAAACCCCTGTATCAGGGAGGCAATCAACAACATGCCCACCTCAGGGAGGCAATCAACAACATGCCCACCTACCTCCAGTTCTTCTTCAGGCATTGACAGTGGCACAGAAATAAAGTACTCCTCCCAGTTTGGGACTTTTTTTACAGTTAGCAAAGATGGGGAGCACCTTGCAGTATACACCATTTGCCACACAAATGTTCATCAAGGTAAGCCTGGTACACATTATGGTGCTGGAGGCCAGGTGACCCATATGAAAAAACACCACACAATTAAGTGGGAGGAGCACCGTAAAAAAATGCTGAACGTGGTTGTGGTGGTGCGGAGAGCTGGGGAACATCAGCTACAAGTCCAATCACAGTGGAAGGTGATGATGAGGAAGAAGAGGGTGACATCTTCACGCAAAGCAGTGCTGTCCCCAGTAGTGTGCCAGCAGAGTCACCCACCTCTGCGACTTCACAATGGCACAAGAAGTGAGATGGAGACACCATGTCATACAGTGACTGCCACACCACCACAACGCACATTGAGTCTATCACTAGCATCTGTTTCTGAAAAGATGCCTGTGTCAGTTCCCAGAGAAAACAAGAAAATCCAGGCTACTATTATGGGCATTTTTAGGCAGGAGGGGCCCTACGAGCGGAACCACCCAACTGCACATTTATTCAAATGGAAACTGGCAACATTTTAGCACTGGACCTCCTCCCTTTTTCTTTTGTTGAAGGAGTGGGATTCTTAGAATTTGCGGCAGCCATCTGCCCAATATGGAAGGTACCAAGTAGGACCTATTTTGGCACAGTCGCTGTTCTAGTGCTGCATCACGATGTGCTGCATGCATTTGGTTGAACAAGCTTTGCAGGAAAGTGTTGCTCACACCATCTACCTGCCGACAGACATATGGGCCAGGTGTCAGGTGACTGATTACATGTGCATCACTGCTCACTGGATCTCATTTGCAGGGGTAAAGCAAAAGATATCTTCAGGTCTTGGTCCTGAAGAAAGCTTTAAGAGCATTCGGCGGCATGTGGTGGCGGATTGTGGACACATTCATAAAGGAGCAGGTCACACTCTGACACATCCACCTGCACAAACAACCCCTGACGTCAACTACACATCTGCGGACAAACCATGCCCCAGAGTCCCAACTGCCACCAAGACCCAAATCCACCCTAGTCTGCAACATCTCAGCACTGTATGGGCACAGAAGTCAAAGGCACACTGCGTGAAAGGGACAAGGGGCAGCAAAATCAGCGCTGCAGGGGCGACCCTCCCAAAATGCAGCACAAACACATGCCATTCAGAGCTCATCAGCATTGACAACAATGTGGTACAAACTGCAACACGTTAACAACAGGACAGAGGACACCACAGGTGCCGCTTGTGTGTAGAAACTGGCCAACCACATTTGGCATAGCAGGGAAATGTGAGATGTCAATGTACAGTTACAAACACATATCCGTGATGTTGTCGAAATGTCCACTGTCCCACATCAAATAGGCATCTCCTCCTAAACAGTCACAATGTACATTGCCATGCAGTCTGTATGTGAACTTGTACAATGCGTCAACATACATGTGAACACAATGTAATACTGCATCTCCCCTTCACACTGCAGAGGGAGCATCAACACCTCCTGCAGAGCAGCCCCAACAACTCTTCACTGATGACGAGGAGGACACCTCCAACATCGACACCGAAGCCCTCCAAGTCCTCATTGACAGCTTCAGCACCCCACCTCCAGGAGCAGGGCAGCCCAGCTGCATCGAGGAGACCCCTACCCCCTGCACAGACCACACAGCAGGACGCACCTACCACCCCGGCCATCTCCCAGGACCCCCACGAACAACACATGGCCTTCCAATGCCGTGTGTTGGAGGCCCAGGAGAAGATGGCTGATCAGGTGCGGGTGGGGTTCGACCTCATGGCAGCCTAACTTGATGCCATAAATGGGTGTCTGATTCCAATCAAGGACCACATACAGTCCCTAACGGACACCCACAGTCCGCTCCATGCTCTCCAATGATCCATGGCTGACATCGCTGGAGTCATGATACTGAGACAAGAACAACTGTCCAGTCAGAGTGGCTCCAGCGATGTCAGCCGGGAGTTGGGACAGATGCGGGGGATCATGGAGAACATGGAGCGGATGACGGCGGAAAGAATGGCTACCACGGCTGCACACCAGCGAGTTGTGGCTGGGACCTTCCATGCCCTGCAGCACATCGTCATGGCATTGCTGCCTCAAGGCCTTGCGCAGATGAATGCTGCTGCTGCTTCTAGATCCACATCTCCGCCCCCTGATGTGTCAGTGCCTCACAGTGCAGCAGGCAATCCACCTCCGGCCCCTGATGTGTCAGTGGCACACAGGGCGGCCGACATACCACCACCACCCACGTGTGAGGCACATGTGACATCAGAGGACGAAGATGCGGTTGAATCAACTTTTTTTTTTTTTTTTAATAATTTTTTATTGAGCAGAGCAGATGGGTGAAGAGAAATCTACAATAAACAATGATCCATAATAAAACAGTCATTGAAAAAACATGTAAAATCTATTAATTACCATAAATAACATTTTGATAATATTAATGATAAAAGACAGGAGAAAATATATATATATATATATTTTTTTTTTTTTACAGGTTCCCCATACCCTAATTTCTATTGTACAAAAAATGCTAACAATACAAACACACATTAATGCATAAAAAGTGCCGAGTATTTACAATTCTACAATCATCATTTCTATAAAGTTCTAAATGTGCAGAATAAAATAATATGGCCGGGATTAATAACCTTATTTTTTATATTTTACCTTAGCCCAACCAATAAACACATTTTATTAATTTGGTGGACATACTGGTTTTGCAACAAAAAAAAAAAAAAAAACCCTACGACATAAATGTGCAAACATACCTGTGCAAAGATTTTATATTACATAGAAAATAGAAAAAACAGCCACATATTACAGTACTATATGCCATCCTTGGATTTACCACTATCAAAAAATTTCCAGATATTGGTGAACTTTTTCATTGCCCCAACTCTTTTTGCATAAGCCTCTTCAAACCTTTTTATCTTTTGCATTTTATTCACCCATTTTAAATAAGATGGTATATCCTCAGACCTCCAATTTTGGAGGATTAAGGAGCGGGCTACTAAAGAACAGATTGCTGAATATGTCTCTTCGGCCTTAGACAAATCAGATCTTTTTCTAGAAATGCCAAAGAGAGCCATCTCAGCTTCGGGGTTGAGCGTTTTTTCAATAGCCAGGCTTATTGACGTAAAGATCTCCTGCCAAAATAATTCAAGCTTCGGGCATATAAAAAATATATGAAGCGAATCACCCCCATCTTGAAGCTGGCAACGAAAACATTTATTTTCTACTCCCGGAAAACGTTTATTAAGAGCCTTTGGAGTAAGATAGGCCAGCCAACGAGATAAAAAGGACATCCTTTTAAAATTAGCAGCTCTAAGGGACTTACTTCCTAACTGGGAAATCTGTTCCCACTCCTGTCTCGTGAAAGAACAATCAGTTTCACGAGTAATTTTGGTCAGAACTTCTTCAACCAGAGGAGACTCTTGACCCTTTCTCAGTAAGGTCTACCAGTTACCCACGCCTTCTAATTTAGCTTTATACAGGGCATTGACCTGAGCAGATGGAAACCCACATGACAACATATTAAATTCATTTATCAAACTTAGAATCTGCAAATATTCCAAAAAGCCCGTCTTTAAACGATTGTCAGATCTATCTAAAACCTCTTGCCAAGTAATAAGTTTTTGTGAGATAAAGAAGGAGCCCAATTTTCCAAGACCACAGTCCTTCCATCTCTTAAGCTTGCTAGAATGGATTTGAAGCCCAAAGACCTTGCACTCCTCCAAGTTCAAATAATAAAATCCACCAAACCCGGCCTGTTTAAAAAAGGACTGAAGTCTATCGGAAAGGTCCCGAATCGTCTTATATCGGGTCTTTTTTGGTAATTTAGCTGTTTTAAAAAAAATAGGAACCTGCAATCCTGATTCCTGAATCATTCTATCATAAAAAAACATATCAAACAAACCATTGGGATCCAATAAACGAGCTGAGAGATCCAGAGCCGCTGCCATATAATAAATACAAATATTTGGTAATTCTAGACCCCCTTGCGTGGTTCCTAGCTGTAATATAGGCAGCTTAACCCTGGATGCTTTTCGATTCCAAACAAAATCCCAAATCATTGATTCAATATCTTTAAAGAAATGGGAATGGATTTTTAACGGAACATTTATAAAAAGAAAAACCAATAAGGAAAGTATCGACATTTTAATAAGTGCGACCCGGCCAATCAAAGTTAATGGTAGGAGAATCCATCTATCAAGCAAGATTTTAATTTTATTACGCATTACTAAATAGTTTAAATTAAATAGTTGTTCAAATTGGTTGGAGACGTAAATGCCCAAGTATCTAATTGGTTCTCTTTTTAAAGCTTGGGATTTTAAGTTCAATGGTAAAAAATTACAGTCCACATTCAGAACTAAAACCTCAGTTTTATTTTGATTTATTTTATATCCACCTATCAATTCATATTTACTGAATTCATATAGAACCAGATCAAGATTTAATTTGTCTGGTTGCAGGTATAAAATTATATCGTCAGCGAATAATTTAATTTTTGCCATCCCTTCTATTGGTGGTTTAGATTCAGGATTTCCACGAATTCTTAATGCTAGCGGCTCGATTAAAAAAGTAAACAAAATAGGGGACAACGGGCAGCCCTGTCTAGTTCCTCGATTTATACTAATTACCCCTACCGTATTGGCGGTAATTACCACCCGAGCTTGGGCTCCTTGATAAATGATTTTCAACATATTAATTACCTGAACAGGGAAGCCACATTTTTGCATTCCGATAAAGAGTGCATCCCAGTTCACCAGGTCGAATGCCTTCTCGGCATCGACCATTGTGATTAAAGTTGGAATTTTATTATTGGTAACATAATCAAGGGCCTGAATTAAAAATCCCGTATTTGAAGACATAGACCTCCCTGCCACAAAACCGGACTGATCAGGGTGGATTAACGCCTTAGCGATGGGGATAAAACGTTGAGCCCATATTTTCATAAAGATCTTAAAATCCGCATTAAGCAAACTAATCGGCCTGTAAGAGTTGACATTCTTATAGTTCTTACCCTTCTTGACAAAACTAATAATAATGGACTCCTTAAAACTGGGAGGCACCGCGCCTCCCAATTTAATAACATTAAATAATTTTCCCAAAAAGGGAGTCAACTCTTTAGAGAAGATCTTATAAAATTCAATTGGGAGCCCATCTGCTCCACAGGCCTTCGCCCCTGCTATTGATTTTACCGTATCTATGATTTCAGCCGCCAAAATTTCGCGCTCAAGTTGTTCAGCTGACGCGCCTGATAAGATAGGAAGATTTACTTCACCAAAATATTTACTGATATAGTCTACATCTACCTCGTAATTTGTAGAATACAGTTGTGAGTAATGTTCCAAAAAGACTTGTGCTATATCATCTTTGTCTCTACAGATATTTTGGGTCTTGGGATCAATTATTCGGAAATTAAGGCTTTCTCCTGTTTTAATTTGGTTTGCCCAGCAAGCATTTTTCCCACCATTTGATTCTCCTCGTAAACTTTCTGTTGAAAAGTTTTGGAGCTATTAATTTCTTCAAGTAAGAAAAATTCTTTTAAGGCTAACTTTGCCTTTTCTAGCTGGGTGGTAACATCTTTACTCCCTTGTGGCAGAGTATTTCTCAGGTTCATGGCATCATTTACAGCTTGTTGAAGTTGGTTTATCCTGACCCGCCTTTTTCTCAGCTGGGCGGCTGAATACGCAATTATCTGTCCCCGCATTGCTGCCTTAAACCCACCCCATACCGAAAAGATTTCTGCTGTATCTTCATTTATACAAAAAACTCAATTATCCACTTTTTGGTTTGTACTACCCAGTTGGAATCTTGCAGGAGTAAACGATCCATCTGCCACCTGGATTGCGTCTTTACTCCCACTTCAATTTCGAACACTATTGTTATAAGGGAATGATCTGAAAATGGATTAGCCCCTATCGTAGTATCTAAAACCTTCAAAGATCGTGAAGTGAGGAAAAAATCGATCCGGGAGGCCGTATGAAATTGATTAGAATGACAGGTGAATTTTGCCGCAGTAGGGTTAGATTTACGCCATTGGTCGACCAATAGATACTCCTGTTTTATGGACTCCAATACTTTCTTAGTTTGAGGTTTCAGTTCTTTTTTCTTTTTATTCAAGGTGTCTTTCTTCAGATCCTGAATAAAATTGAAATCTCCGCCCAAAATTATTTGTCCCGGGGCCCCCCTGAGTATCTTCCCGATCTTTTTTAGGGCTGTGGTATCATCCACTATTGGGCCAAAGTAGTTGATAAAGTTTGGAATTGTCCATTTAACTTAGCCTCAACCCACAGCCACCGCCCCAGGGGATCTCTCCTAATTTGACCAAATACCCAAGGGAGACTACGGCAAAAATATATAGCAACTCCTCTTTTGGCCAACCCAGCTGAAGCAAAAAAAGCATGAGAAAAAAACCTAGGGAGATATAACTTTGGGAGATTTGTTTTTAAATGAGTTTCCTGAAAAAATAATACCTGTGGGGAGGAAGACCCTAGCCACCTTATTAAAGCTCCGTATTTGGATTTATTTAATATCCCATTCACATTGATAGATATAATACGGCATAAATTAATCATTCTCTCCTAAAAAAAAAAATACCAAAGAAAAATAGAAAGATTTAAACATTCCCATATTCCTAAAAGATTTTACACTAAGCCCCCTACTCCTGCTCTTTTTACTGCTGTTTTTTCTGCCCTGTTCCCCACCCCCTTCAACCCACCCCTCCGGAGAGGTACACCACCACGCTAACCACCTCTCCGTCCCCCCACTACCTTTAAGGGTGCCATGAATCTGCACCCAGCGTGACCCGCCCCACCCGACCATCACATCTACTAGCAGAAAACGGCATTCATATATCCATCAATACATTATGGACCTGACATTTCCTTAAGGAGGTCCTGGGCATCTTCTAGATTGGAGAACACATGAAATGTTCCCTTGACCAGAACCTGCAGTTTCGACTGCTGGGCAATTGACGCCTGTGCGCCCTGAGCTTTAAACAGAAAAAGCAACTTCACAAACTCTTTGCGTCTCCGAGCCGCAGCAGCAGACATATCAGAGAAAATTCTACAGTTTGAGGTTTCATTAACCGGGAATTGCCTTGCTTGTATGGCCTTAGCCAGGATCCTCTCCTTTATACGATAATCTGCGAAGTTGACTAAGATGGTGCGAGGGCCACTTGTACTTGGCAAAGGATGGAATGGGACTCTATGGGCCCTGGTAATTGTTAGGTCCCCGCTGAACTCGGGGAGGACCTTTTCCTTAATGAAGGATTCCACCCATTGTGATATCTGAGTACCTTCCATTCTCTCCGGAACTCCCACTAAATGTAAATTGGAGCGACGAGAGTGATTTTCCAGCTCCTCGAGCGTACTTTCTAAGGAGCTCCTATCCCTAGTGACTTCGCGTATTTTAATAGACAGTCCGGACATCTGATCCTCCAACTGAGAAATCCTGGATTCAGCCACTGCATCTTCAATTTTTTCTAGACGAAGATGGAGGGAAGCAATTTCGTTCTCCTGCGACCTCTTCATATCTCGTATTTCTTCAAGAATGAGATTGAGCAGTGTTTTAATTTCAAATTGTTTAGTAAAAATTGTCCCTGCTGGATCCTCTACTAATATCTCACCGGAATCAGAAACTGAGACTGAATCGGAGGCTGGAAATTGCAAAGTACCTGACACCTCTTGGTTCTTCTGGTTATGGATCAACTGTAGTTTTTTAGAGGTCTTTAGCTTCTGAATTGAAGTCTTTTGCTGGTTTATCTGAACCTGTTGATCCTGTTCCTGGAGTCCTAAAGAAAGTGCTGGGTTGTTATCAATCCACATCTGATTCTGGACTGGCCGAGAACATACCTTCAGCCCAGATTTCACAGCAGGTAAAGGGGCAGAATTATCAAGCAATTCTTGTCTCGTGGAAATCGCAGATGGAGAATTTTGAACGCATGAAGGCACTGGAGAGGCAAAGGAGATAGCGGGGGAGGAGGATGAACTAAGATCCAGAGGGAGCTGGCATGGACTATCAACAACCCCGGTCTGTGACGGGTTGGACTGAGGGGGGACAGACTGCTGTAGCCCCTTCGTAAAAAGGGGAAACTCCTTAACACTCTTTCCCTCCTCTTTACTGCTTTCAGTAGTAAAAGGAATATCCACTTTTGACTTGCCAGTCTCATCGTTTTCCACTATGGATATCGTGGGGGAGACTCTGCCTCCCTGACCTATTCCAATGGGCTCTACCACAGGTTCATATTCAGAGCTCTCAAAGCTGGAATTATGGTCCGGGCAGATCCCCACAAGTCCTGCTCTTCCTACCCCAGAAAACAATGCCTTTGCCTGCGCCTGTGCCAGGCGAGTCTTTGCCTTTAAACCAGTCGCTGAGTCTATTTTACCAACGGCGTTGCTCTGTTTGTTATGCCTCCCCATATTTCAATCCTGCTCGGAAGTCCTGCTTGAAGGTAGACGCAATAACCACCGGGGCCAGAACTTCTCCCCTTTAACAACGGCGTTTAAATGTTTAATCCTTTGAATATACTCTCAGCCCCTCACCTCACCTTAACTTCAACTCCGCTACTTCGCGGCTCACAACCTCCTCACCTCTCCAGCTGCCCGTTACCCTCGTCTTCTCCGTCCAGAACGACAAAGGCACAACAGCCGCCAGCCAATTATCCAAATCCGGAACGGCCGTTACAGCGTGGAAACGTTTTTTTTCCCCAAAAACCGCTGACCAGTGCTCCCGTCGATCTGCCGAACTTTCCTCCAGCCGGAGACTGCACACGAGAAATCCCCCTATCCTTTTCAGCTACGGAACGCTGCTTGAAGTACAATTTCCTCAGGAACTGCTGCTGCTGCTGCTACAACGAACGCCAGATTGCCAGACCGCCATTACCACCGGGGGGCGTGGTCACTAGCAGCTACTCGGAGGCGTGATTCTCCGACATAGCCCCTTCGCGGTTGAATCAACCTTACTGGTAAGGATGAGGCAGTAGCATTCATCTCTGCCATATGGCCTGTTTCTGCTTGGTCCTGCCCTTTGCATCATCACCTTCCACTGTCCCCCGATGCACTCTGCGACACTCACCTTGGACCACGACATGGACTGCCATATTCTGTTTGGTTGTCAATGACACAGCGATCAGACTGCGGACTGAACTCTTCCTCTTCCGATGTACTTGTCATTCCCTGAAGGACTCTGGCAGGCCCTCCACTGGCCAATTATGTGAAGTGGGGTTTGCATGGCCCTGTACTGCTCCAGCTGCACCACTCCATTAGATGTGAATAAAACATTCAGAATCGCACAGATGTTTCATGTCTTTGATCATTCAAGTATGAAAGTATGGATGAATGTAGGGGCAGTGATTCCCCCTTACGTCCATGTTGCTCATGTCGTGGGACTTGAGTCACAGGGTGCAACATTGCTGATTGCGGTCCATGTGGCGTAGACACTACAACAGAGACACAAGCATCAGTTACTTCCTTGTCCAACCCAGAACTGAAGCACGCCCAGAGCCCCAGGGTCATTGTTCCCACCCCTACGCTGGCCTGGCATACGCCAGGCCAGACCACTCCACTTATGCTCAGAGGGGGGGACGTCAAAGCTACATGTCCCAGGTCTTCCCTGTAGTGATCTGCTGATCACTGGTCTAGTTGTCAGCATGCCACAGCCACTCCCTGAGGGCTGCTTAACACCCACACCACACCCATCCAGCACAGGCGTCACAGGACATGTGACCCTGCCAATGAAAGGGGCCTAGCACATCACATACCCCACTGCCTGAGATGACATGATGGCATCCACACCATGTGGCTCAATCATGAAGGGTCCATGACTTGTGGCGCACAGAGTTAGTGGCACCCACTGCACTGCGGCCCTGCAAGGGCCTACCGCCACGGGACGACAACTTGAGTTGCACAGGGTTAGTGGCACATGAAGAGCTGAGCGGGTGTACAGCCTGCGATGATGCGTAGGCCTCGATGAGCCGTCCTGCTAATCGTGCTTCGATTTGAATTGTGAGCCCTGCTGGACCATGGTGCACGCCGAAGGCAGCAGTCGGCACACACATGACTCCGCTGTGCATGGCCGCTGGGGGCCTGTGGCGCGGAATCCAGCATCCGGCTGAGGAGGTTGCACCAGCATGTGGAGGGCCCTCATGGAGACACGCCGGTGGTGGCAGGTGAGCATTGAAGCCTGGGTGCGCAGGGGCAGGCAGTCATCGCTGGGCGGCGGGGCGGCCTCGGGACCAGGGCTGGGGTGCAGCATGTGCACAGGAGTGCGCAGGTACCACCGGTCACGGCAGCGGCCTCGTGGCTGGGGGGGCACCACCCTGGCTGACATGACCCTGCATGCATTGACGTGATGTGCGTGGTTGTTTTGGGACGTATCCCCCTCGTCTCCAGTGTGAATCTGCCCGTTGGACGGTGGTCGGACACATGCAGTAGTCACTTTGGTGGTGGATTTGTGACGTGTGCATTCCCACAGTTGTGAGTTGGGGGATTGTGGAGTTGAGGTGTGTGGTGTGTTCAGTTGTTACTTGCCGATGGGCAGTGCACTTCCATGGGGCCATCCTCAAAGCGCTGGTTGGTGGCGGACTTGCGGACATGTGGGAATCATGCAGACTGCCTGGGGAGTTTGCGACGACATTGGTGGACAGGCCACTGTGGTCCACTTTTGTCTGCACATTGATGGCATGCGTGTGGTTGCTGTTGCTGTGATTGTGTGCAGTGTCGGCAGGAGGCACGAGTCGCACACGTGTGCTGTGAATTGCCCCCAACACGTGTGTGACGCCAGCTATGGCGTAGTTCCCTTGCGTGGTCTCAAGTTGTTCCTGCGCAGTGTGGGTGGAGTGAGGGGCAGGGATATCGAGCTGACACACACCGTGATGCTTTCAGGTATGAGTCCTGCATGATATGACCGTAACAGCAGTTCGTGTGGTCGTTACCTTCCTTTTCATTCCTACGATGGTTACGGCCACACGAACTTCTGTTACGGTCTTCTCATGCATGATTTGTCATGCCTGTGTGCATTCCGGTTTGTCCAAGTGCAGTACACTGTAGCAGATTAGGCATGTGACTATACAGGAGTTTGACCATTGTCACCATTTCTCCCACAGGTTTCTGGAGACAGGTTGCCCTGTTGGAGTTCCCCGTTGGAAATGGAACGCGTTGGCTGAGCTTTTCGTTTTGTTTGTTTGTGTATTTGTAATAAAGTTCTGTTTTCGCACTACTGTTGACTACTGGACTTCATGACCTGGCGGACCCACATTACGGTTACTACGATCCTGGGTCTGGGGTACAGAAGCGTCTGTCACGGCTGGCGTTGGGGTTGGTTGTGTAGGTACACTGCAAATTGGTACTGTCATGTAGTGCGGATACAGGGGCCCACCGTTGCTTTTGTGGACATGCATCCATGACATGTGTGAGGGAGTTTGATGGGGCTGGCTGTGAGACTCCTCCGACTCTGGCAGTTGTTGGTTGGAAGGTACCAGGGGCCAACAGGTGCAGCACAGCCAGCAGCTTTGTCTGCGGGGGGATGTTGGTTGTCTGCTGTGTTGGAAGCATCAGCCTGTGGGCAATGTGGGTCAGGATGCGATGTATGGTTGCCCTTTTGAGCCAGTGTTGGCCAATGGCTTCCTCTGGCGTTGAGTCTCTGGGGCTGGTGCGTTTCAGGGTCGTCCGCTGTCCTGCGCTGCCTTGGTGGTAATCCGGGGGTGGTGGTCTGGGGGGGGCCTGGGAGTGGTGGCGGTGGGTGTTGTGGCCCTCTTGGTTCTCCGAGCTGCATGATCATTGTCTCCATGGAATCTGTTGGTCTTCAGATGTGGCTCTGGGCTGGGCTCCCTTTCATACTGCAGGTAGTCTTCCTGCTTAACACCAGCAAAAGGCAGGTGCTAAATCCCTGCTTCTATCGCACCTTATCGCCTGTTCTTGCTTCGCATCGCAGATCTGACTGGTCATTGGGAATCTCGCGAAGTGGTGTTTTTGTGTGTTTTTGCACGGGAACGCCTACTCTGCATCTCATTAGCGTTAGTTGCCGGTGTCATCCGTGGCGATGTTTTTTGCGGCTGCTATCGCGGGAAAACTGGTGATATCGGCTGTTAGCACCAGCTTGTGAATAGGGCGATAAATCTATTGCCACTTTGGCTGCGATAAAGTGCCGCTAACTCAGCGATAAGTCCTTGAGAATATGCCCCAATATAGGTAATCATGGCAGCATTCCCCATAATGGTCAAGAAAGTTGGAGAAGTCTAGACTCTATAACTAAGTGTTACGCGCTCTCTTAAGTTACAAACACATACACAGGCTGCATAAAACAAGTTGAAGGCAGCAGTGCAAAGTAAAAGTAAAAGAAACTACTTCAGTGAAAAATGTAGATTGAATAAAATAGTTTTCTTCTTTATATATTTACAAGGAAACCCACGCTTTCTACCCAAGCAACATGTCCACCCCTCTCCCCAAACAAAACTGACCCAAGTCCCAAAACTCAAAATGTCCAAGAAAAAGTCTCTCCAGTCCCAACTCGCTTGCCACCCTCTCCACCCAGCCCCAACAAACAACAAATCCCTCCCACCAAAACAAAAAATTTAAAAAAGCGATAGAAGAGGGCATCATGAGCTGGTTCAGGCCCTGCTCCATCATGGTGAGCTGGCCCTCGGTGGTGTCCAGCTGCTGCAGGATGCAGCACAGCAATGGCCTGTTGTCAGTGTGGTGGGGTGGCAGCTGTTGGCTGGTGGTGGCACCGGTGATGGGCTGGCCGGGAGGCTGAGGGGGACCAGCTGCACTGGGAACAGAGTCAGACACTTTGAGTTGAAAAATAAATGACTTCTCATCAATCAGTATGGCATTATGCACTATATGGAGTACAAGTTGTGTGTGGTGCTAAAATAATGAAGCCATGCTCATTGCAAGCCAGCACCTCGGCTAGTTTGTTACAGTCTACATTTGTAGTTGATAATTATCTATTTTTAATTCCAATGGCCTGCTCTTCGCCAAATGCATTTCTTTTTCTATCCTGTCTCCAAAGATGCAGATGAATAATAAATAAGATAATACATAACTACCTCACATATGAAATGTGGATATTAATATATTATCCTGTCTGCGGTAAGTAGACGTTGAGGAAAAATCTAATGGACTGCATAACAGGTAAAGGAACGGGCTATATAGATTTCATTTGGCACATTTGTCACTGTGTATTCCATAAGCCAAACTTGACATCAAATCATGCACTTACTCCCACTTTACTCTGTAGCCTTGCCCGCCACCACGTATTTCCAACAAATTCATTTGTTGGGCAATAACCAAGGAAAGAAAACTTGATTCTCTCTACTGCAGGGAGTATGGTAGATGGATTAGACAGGCAGGGTAGAGCCTTTTTATATATAATAGAGGGGCCACTACACTTATCACTGATTCATCATCTTTGGTTTATTCAGTCAATGTACAATTCGAAAGGGAAAAATCTAAACAAGTCTAAATAAATCTTTTATACGAAGCCATGAAATATATTCTGGAATCACTTCACATGGGTATCGAATTAAATGTGGCACATGACAAGAATTGATTTTCCAATTTGGTAGGCTGGGACGGAAGAACTTAGGACAAAATAAAGGAGTGAAGTACTAAGAGGTGACTGAGTGGGCGAAAGGACAACACACCTTGTGTGTTCGGTTTACAATGCATTTAAAACATTGTAAATGCTGCATTAACTGAAGCAGACGCATATTACACAGCCAACACTGCAGTTAAGAATTGATTGACCCATACTGAACTTTGGTCATGGTTGGCAAAAATGCCATAGATGGGGAAGGGGGGATGATGAATGATAGGTAGAATAGATCTAGCTCACTTAACAAATACAGTGAGTCAATAGAGTAGAACAAAGAATAAAAATAAATAACCCCCACTTAGAACCATAGCTTTAAATGATATTGATATTTATAACCTTACATAAACAAAGTAAGCAAGGTAGGTGAGCAGCATGCTCATCATGAGAAGAGCTGCCTTGCTTATTCATCCAAACAATCCAAATATTCATTCATCCTTTTATTTTAATCCACCCATAGACACTATGATTAAGCTTTACTTTCTCCCATCCAGTATTTCACCAAACTTTCAAATCCATTATCCATTCATTCAATAGCAACCATTTCTTCAAACCATCCTTGCGCCCATACAATCCCTATACTACTACTGGTTTCAACTGTCGTTAAATCCATATTCCAAATGTCCTTAACAAAAACTAATGTATTGCAGTGAATGATCTTTGATTCTACTCCCATTTCTCAACACCCTTGATGGACCAACTCAGTCTCCCTTTTTTGCAATGCATAGATGCATACTTCACATCACTGTGAATTCAGTAAAATAACCTGGAACTGTACAAGCTACATAAACAAAGACACAGAGAGAACGCGTTACTCACTGACTCACTATAGTGACAGGAGAACAGTCTGCAATGGCTTCTTAATTAAACAAATAAAAGGAGACGATGGAGGGAGTATTGAAACTTTTCAGACACTCACCCCCAGTCACAGATCTGGGTTGAATTCATCATCGTTCTTTAGCTCACTTCGCCACCCCAGTTTGGACCCAGCCATATGCAAATAAGTCTTGACCCTGTGCCTCATGTGAACAGTTTAGCCCAAGCTGCCAGGCCAGGTCCTCCCTGGACCGGAAACAAGCATCCTGGAACCGGTTTTGGGGTAACACCCCTCATCAGCCAGGCTAGCTTGAATCCAGTGGCAAAGTGAGCGAGGGAACCACATCTGGGCATACCCTGCCAACTTAGGGCAACCAAAGGAAACACAAGGAGATGATGGACGGAGTGCTGAAACTTTTCAGACACTCACCCCCAGTCACAGATCTGGGTTGAATCCATCATCGTTCTTTAGCTCACTTCGCCACCCCATTTTTGACCCAGCCATATGCAAATCAGTCTTGACCCTGTGCCTCATGGGAACAGTCCAGCCCGAACTGCCAGGCCAGGTCCTCCATGGACCGGAAACAAGCATCCTGGGACCGGTTTCGGGATAACACCCCTCATCAGCCAGGCTAGTTTGAATCCAGTGGCAAAGTGAGCAAGGGATCCACGTCAGGGCATACCCTGCCAACTTAGGGCAAACAAAGCAAACACAAGGAGATGATGGACAGAGTGCTGAAACTTTTCAGACACTCACCCCCAATCACAGATGTGGGTTGGATCCATTTTAATTCCATCTTAATTAATCAGCCAAACCAAGCGCCTGATGACGGTTAGGTAGCGATGAACATCTACCTAGCAGAAACTAGAAACTGGACCGCACAATAATATACCAGCGTAAACTAAACATAACTTACCTTGGAGTGTGAGCAGCATGCTATTCTGAAAAAAATGTTAGCATTGTAGAACACAAACACAACAAATAATTATTACTCACTAAGCCCCTGAAGCTCGATGCCGAGCGGGTCGATCAGGTCCTGTTCCTGGTCCAGAAAGTCTGCCCAGCAGTGCGTCAGCTGCTGGGCAGTGCTCCGAACCTGGCTTGTGCGCCGCATGCACTGGCGCACCATCCCCTAGTGCCACTGATGCTCCCACAGAGGGTAGCCACTACCGGTCCTGCCGCCAGCATAGAGGGGAGGTGGCGCCTCACAAAACAAACTAGTGCTGCCACCTCCTCCTCCCCAAAGATCACCCGGGCTGCACACCTGGGCGGCAGCACTTCCCACAAGAAAGTCATCCCTCTGCCTTGGCGCTGGGTGGGGTAGAAAGAAGAAGGAAAAGAAAGGAAAAGTAAAGAAGAAGGAAATAAGGAAAGAAGAGGAAAGAAAGTCAAAAAGTCACAAAAACACAAACCAATTTACCGAAAAACGTTAAAAACACAAACACAAAGACACACATTATTACAAAAAATAAAAATTAGGGATAGAAAAGTAATAAAGGAGGAGAATTAGAAAGATTAAGGACAGATAAAATTTAGGCCCAACACCATAACAGAGAGTGGAAAAACAAGATGGCAGTGCCTATGCGGACTCCACTGTGTTGTTCGTGTGCGATTTAGAATGCAAGAACACAATTGAGAACCACGTAGTGCCGTTCACATGCATTTTTTGAGCGCCCGGATGCACTCGACATTCTCAACGCAATGCAAACAGGCATGCTGGCAAATTCCACCTGCAAGCGGAACTCCTTGTAACGCGGCAGATGTTTTTTTCGACTCTGCGGAATTTTGCATAGTAGGACTCTGCGAACTCCGCCCACCCCTAATTAAGTGTGATCCAGCCCAATTCAAAAGGTGGAGACTTGGAAGCAAACCTCATGAGAAAGTATCCATACTTAATTTTAAATTTTAATACTGTAAATTATGGTCTTAATGAGATGTCAGAAGTAAACAGACTACAGAAATACCATCAAAATCATGCTTTCAAAATGTCACAACCATGAAATCTGGATTCCCATACAATTAAAATCAATGACTGGAACTATATTCACTATAGGCTTTATATGGTTCATAAACTGACAACGGGTCGAGCGACTCCCAATCCAAGATGCCAAAGTTCACTTCAATTGTCAGCTTTCAACAGGAAACTGAGACAGTGCTCTATTACTCAGAATATATATTACAAATGA
The DNA here is from genome assembly GCA_963921515.1 of Calotriton arnoldi. Classification (NCBI taxonomy): domain Eukaryota; kingdom Metazoa; phylum Chordata; class Amphibia; order Caudata; family Salamandridae; genus Calotriton; species Calotriton arnoldi. The sequence goes on along the minus strand of CAWUFW010014357.1, from coordinate 332,838 downwards.
AAGGTGATCAGTCGTGCCTGAACTCGATGAGAGCAAGGACTGCTGCCATGCGAACTTCAAAATAAAAGCAAGTACATTTGGCACTAATGAATGTAATCTACAACGTGGCCAATATATCATTTAACGGAAGCTGATTTCGAGCTGGCATACTCTTAATGACAAATGAAATGCCTCGACAATATAATTGTAACTCGAGTAGGCGGCCTTGCACGCCAACATTGTGGAACCGAGGACAGAATAATGATACATTGTTGGCGTCTTTACAAAAATGCTCCAATGTTATATCTGAGTTCAAGTGCGCATAACACAGATGGGCATGTTTGACATGAAAAACTCTTCTGTTTAAAAGCGAGTGAAATACAGAGTTCGTACAAAAAGAGGTTCAAAACGCATCAACGAAAATGCTTGGGGAGAGCCTTACCATAATTCCATTCGTTTAGTGGGCAACTATATTGAACTGAAATTGCACTATAATCAAACATTTTTGGAACCCCCAAAAGACACTTATAGCAAGAGGCTCACAATATAGAAGATGACAGTGATTATAACCTTTGCACTATGTTGAAATTGTTGACTGGTTTTAAGAGCACTATTAGGTTTAATGTCAAAATTGTTGACTGGTTATATGAGTACTATTAAGTTTTTTTTCTTCTTAAGCACAAGCTACAATTAAGTGTGAAAAATAACATCTTTTGTATAATTGTGGCATAGCAGTGATAAACTGTGTGCACAATAATGTGTGTGAAAATTGTTTAAATGCGGCCCTTTAAGACATGTTCAAATGTATATAAATGTTGTTGAAATGATAATGAAAGAAACTGTGGATAAATGCACTGGCCAAGGTAAGTAATTCACTTGACCAATGTTTTTCAAAAGTTGATGGTTGAATACATGTAGCTAGACCCCTGTCAATTATATACTTTTAGAAAGTTGGCATTTCTCAGCTCTTAAAGTTCTGTGTGCATGCAGCCTGTCTCCAATACATGTCTAGTGTGGGTGACAGCATGACTCTGTGCATTCCCTCTAAACAGCCATACACAAAGGAAGGTTAAGTGTGTCTCAGTGCCCATCTGCATCCTTTTTTGGTCTTTATATGTGACAGGAGGCAAGAGGGATGGAAAATATGCCAACGAAGCCCAAACTGCTAGGGGTTTTAACCTCTTGGTCCAAGCCTCATTCATTATCAAATGGAAGGTTTACAAAAGCCATACCTCTGCTCTTCCTTTGTTGAAATTGGTCTTTAATCTTTGGACCTCTTAAATTGATTCTCAGCCCTTGTGGTTGTTTCTCCCCTCTCATTTATTCTATTTTCCTAGGAAAGAAAGGGTTCCCACATCTTGACCCATTTTTCTGACCCATTAATGCAGTCCAACTTGCCATTATGTTTCATTGACTTTAGCCAGTTCATGCAGGTGGGTAGAGTGTTAGATATCCATGTAATGCAGATTTCTCTGCAGGCAATTAATATTAGTGTGAGAAGTAAATGTGACTGTAGTTTCCCCAATTTCCCTATTAACCCTTCGTATACCCAATATTTTCAGTGGTAGGCTTACCATTATCTCTTTTTTCATTGCTTCTCTTATGCCTTGCCCACTTCCTGCCAGAAGAGTTGGATGTCTGGAAACAGCCAAAGTAGATGGACATCGTCTATATTCTCTAATCCACACTTTGGACAACACCTTGTCTTCTGCCCTCCCAATTTCGAAAGCTTTTTCGAAGACCAATACGCCCTATACATAGTAAACAAATGGTTTCTCCTAAGGAGTGCATATTTCACAGAAGTTCAAAGTTAGATATTGATACTTGCCAAAGATGTGTTATCTCTGAAGAAGGCTGGTCCACTTTCCAAATCTCCTCTGGCATGGTAGAGGGTCATCTTTGCCTTGTACCAGGATCCAGTACCATTTGCATATCTCTTTTTCTGTGGATGAGTACTTTGTAGTTCCTCCTCCCATTCTGTTCTATTGCCCACTTTAGATTGCTCCCGTGCTCCCACTCACAATGTAGTAATATTTAAATCTGGAGAGCCAATTGTTCATAAGCTGACCAAAGGAGTCCCATGATCTCAAGATGCCCTCCTCAAACAACTGACCCCATCTTAATATTCATGCATCCATTAGTGGGATAACTAATGTATCTTGTAAACAATGCGGGGCTCCAGGGGATTTCCTTAATTGGAGCCCTGTCACTATATTATGGGATACCCAAAATCCTTCTGACTTGGATCCATACCTTGCATGCAGCACTTAGCACTCTAAATATGATCTTTTAAAAATATTTTGGATGTCCAAATTTAAAAAGAAAGTATTGCCTTCTTCAGGAAAATATTTTGTTTAGGCGTGGTATAGTGGGGATACCTGTTGATTGCTGTTCATCAATAGTAGCCTAATATTTTTAATCAGAAAGGCCCAACAGTATAACTGAAGGTCTGGAAAGGCTATGCCGCCATCTATTCTCTTTTTGCACAGTTTCGTCCAGGAAATTCTCTCACTCTTGTTGGCCAAAATGAAGCTAAACAGTTCCCCATGTAGTTTTTTAAACCACTCCGCCCTGAAGCGTAATGGTAATGCATTGAAAATATAGGTGAACTTCAGAAGGATCATCATCTTAATAAGATTGCTACTGCGTAAGATTGAGGGAAAGATAGGCCCATAAATATATGAGCTTCTTAGTTTCCAACAGCAGTTTGTTAAAATGTATTTGTGCCATATTATCCAGGTGTTTCACAACTCATATTCCTAAATATCTAATTTCATTCTTTTCTAATGAATTGTCGCAAGAACCATTCCAGATTGTGAGTTCCATTTTATTGTTATTTACTAAGTTACCAGAGACCTTCCCAAAGTCAGTTAGAATATTTTAAAATATGGGAAAGAAGCCTTTGAGATACCACTTGTAGATCATTAGATCATCTGTGCAAAAAAGAGTGCCTCTTTTATAATCCACTCATGATATTAGAACGGTATGATCTTCTGTTCTTTCCTGATCCTTTATGCAAGTGGTCTGACCTATAAATTAAACAATAAGGGAGGCAATGGGCACCCTTGGTGATTTCTTCTTCCTATTTGAAATTGATGTGTGAGGCTACCATTGACTAAAATCCTAGCTGTTCGTGCTTTATAAATAGTTCTTATTGTCTTGAGGAAATTGTTTCCTAAGCCTCTTTGCTTTGTGACTGCACATTGAAATGGCCAGTTCACGCTGTCAAAGGCCTTAGCGGCGTCAACGGTCTTCATGGCCAGAGTAGAGTTTTTTTCCATTGCCACATCTATTGCACTCACCAAGTTTTGGATTCATTTGCATAGTTGTCTATTTTTCATGAAGCCTTTCTGATTATTGTGGACAAGCCCTCTAATCGCTTTCTCTAGCCTTTTTTTGCCAATATTTGTGTGTAGATCTTGTAATCATTATTAAGCAAGGATATTGGTCTGTATGACTCTTTTTCGGGTTTTTGTTTGGCTTTAAGATTATGGTTATTGTACCCTCATTCCATGAAAATGGGGAGGGATAGGCTTCTGGGTACGTCATTTATTAGGTTGGTCAAGATGGGAGTGAGTTAGTCTCTTAGGACCTTATAAAGCTCATTTAGTAGACCGTCATGTCCTGGTACCTTCCCTTTTTTTAACCCTCTAAGGATTTTCCCTACTTCTGCTATGCTAATTTCTTGTTACGGCACTGCTGCCGGTCCTGATCTCATATAGGAAGAGTTTACTCCTTTCAGCAGATATCTATTTTTTCTGCTGTAGCTTTTGAGTTATTAGCATATAAATTATGTACGAAATTAACAAAAGCCACCCAATATCAAGATCTTCTACACAGTGTGTATTAGTCTCCTTAATTCCTATATCTTTAATTATGTTTCTAGCACTGTCCACCCTCGTTTTCTAGGCCAGTAACTTCCCGCACCCCTCTACATATTCATATATTCATAGTGTGCCAACTTGCTCCCATTCCACTTTTTCCACACCACTCCTTCCAAATAATCTGTTAGATCCCCCTTGGCCTCTTTAATCTTGTTTTGTAAGGATATCTGTCTATAGGGGTCATTGCAGTTATTCATCACCTTATAGATCTCTTTAATTCTCAGCTCTAAATCCTTCACTTTATTGTTGTTTTCTTTTCTTCTATGTGCTGCATAGATAATCAATATCCCTTGAATAAAAGCTTTGTATGCATCTGATATAATGTGTATAGGAGCAGAATCTTTATTTAATTCAAAGAAATCTATGGTGTCCTGGTTCAGGGGGTTAATAATCTCTTGCTCCCCTAATAGTGACCTACCAAGAGTGCATCTGGGAGGGGGTGGGGTTCTATCAAGAGAAAGTGCCAATCTGAAGGAGCGTGGCCTGGAGCCTATGGAGTGAGAAGCTCGATTCGGCACTCATCGCGGTTGGGCCCAATCTGGCTCCATCCTGTCTAATATTGATCAACCAAAAACAGAATTTTCCCACCTATATGTGACGGAACAGAAAGGGCACCGATACCAGGGGAAAAATTTCCAACCTAAAGCTCTTGAACAGGCGCAGAACCCTAACAACACGCTGTCTCCACTGAGAGCAAGATGGCAGCGGCGAAGGCCACGGACCGAGGCAGAGACCCGCGGGGAGCTGTGAGCTGCACTCCTGCTCAGAGCTGACCTATACCCCCATCGGGGACCGGGACTGGACTGGGACACCTGCGTCGGGGGAGCCTGCGAAAACCTGAGTTCGCCCTGGAGGTAGGAAAGGCCCCGGTTGCACCTGCAGCATGTAATGAGAGGGAGACGGCGACAGTGGAGAAGGGCTCCCCCAAGGCCTGCAAAGAAAGTAGCAGGCCCCGCAATCTCTAAAAGAAGCAGAGCGCTACATCTGCCGCCGCCTCCCCTAGGGTTGGAATGGAGGTGATGACAATCGCTGCCTGAAGCTGCTCAATGCGAGAAGCCAAGAGCTGCATCCCTACCTGGATCTGGCAGATCCCCCCGCCGGGAACTGGGAACCGGGACCCAGCTAGGACATCCGTGACGAGGGAGCTTTCCTGAATCTGCGGCGATCCGTGAGCACCGGAGGTAGGGAAAACCCAGACTGCGCCTGCGACATGCACTGAGGGGGAGATGACTGCAGCCGAGGAGGGGACCCCCAAGACCTAGGGAGAAAGCATCAGGCCCATTATCCTCAAAAAGGCGTGAAACAGTATATCAACCGCTGCTTGCCCTGGGAACTTGGCGGAGGCGACAGCGGTTGCGGACTTGAACTGAGACCTGCGCGGGGCGGGGAACCGCACTCCTTCCTGGGGCTAACTAGTCCCTCTGTTGGGAATCAGAACCGAACTAAGATGTCCACGACGAAGAAGCTTGACTGCACCTGTGTCATCCCGCGAGCACTGGTAGGGGAAGAGACCCCGACCGCACCAGCGGCGCACCGACGAACACTGCTGGAGAGACTGCTACCATAGAAGAGGGCGCCCTTGAATCTCGAGGCCAAAGTGGTAGCAGGAAAGCTACGATAAACCCGACTACAAAGGTGGGAAAGCGGGGCAGACCTAAATGGACAGAGGCCCTCATAGCATTACGCAGGAGGCGCAAGGGGGAGGCCACACTACCCGACGATTGAAAGCAGAGAGCCGGAGAAGAAGGCCCCAGCTCCAAACTAGACAAACTATTCTAAGAGCTGCAGCAGGCCCAACTGGCAGACGCAGGGAGCTTCGAGGCATTAACTGAAAGACGTCCAGAGCTAACATAGTGCACGGCCCAACCCCATTACAAGCTGAAACGGGGAGCAGGGAATAGAGGCCCCGGCTGCCGAAACTAATGAGCCACACGAGAGCTCTTGCAGGCCCACCATTCCTCAGGAAGAGCATAGCGCGACCACGAATCCCTAGAGCAGGGGGAGGGATTATGTAATAGCACCCAAAGACTGAGCATAATACCCACCCGGCCCACGAGCAGGAAAACGCTGAGACTCAAACAAAGCGCCCACTGAGAGAACCGCACAAGAGGGGGACACAGCTGCGGACGCTACAAAGCTGAGTGAGACATCGAACACCGACGAGAAAACGGTCTAATCCCTAAATCAACTGCGCCATTGCCACTTACTGCACAGAAGCTGGCATGGACCCTACTGACTTGATCCCTCAGAAAGGCTACGTGCTGAGACGCATAGAGGAAGCCTAGAGTACTGAGACTGCCAGCATAGTAGAATACAATGGGCAAATCCACCAGAAGGAAGGATCGTGATCAGGAAGAAGCAAATAAGCTGAACGCGCCCAATGTGACGGTTCCGCCAGTGGCAAACCCAACGGAAGGCCCTACCCACAGGATGTACTACACTATATCACAGCAACTAGGGAAGCACTAGAGCATAAAATAGATACTATCGGCACAGACCTTGGCCTGCTCAAAGATGGCCATAAGAAACTGGCAGAGAAGGTTGCCTCTAATGAATGCACACTAACTGAAATGTCTCCAAGTATGGCAAAAATGCAAAAACACCTACATGACCTGGACTCCAAAGTGAAAACACTAGAAAACAGAGCAGAAGATGCTGAAAACAGGTAGCACCGCAACAACGCTTGCATCATGGGTATGCCGGAGAAAATTGAAGGGACAAACACGGTGCAATACATTGAGGATTGACTACGGACAAGCGTTGCCCCCGAGGGCCTATCTCCGTTCTTTGCCCTTGAAAGGGCACACCGAGTCCCCACCAGACCCCCCGCTGGGAGCCCCCCTCGTCCAATAATTGCACGCCTTCTCCACTACAAAGACCGGGACATCATTTTGGAACAAGCATGCAAACGAGGCGAGCTGAGGATTAATAACATGACTGTGTGCATTTTCCCAGACTTCTCCAGGGAGGTCCAGCGACAAAGGGCATCCTATCAGGAGATCAAAAAGGCCCTCAAATAGATGGGCTTCCAATGTGCGATGATCTTCCCAGCAAAACTGAGAGTAGTGACCCCGTGCGGAACAAGATTCTTCCAAACCGCCCAAGAAGCATGGGATTGGTTTGACACCCAGAACGGACCTAAACCTGCTGGGGAAGAGGGAAAACACAAATGCCAGCGTAAGTCCTTCTGGAGAACATGACCTGGACGGAGCTCAGCCATGCCCTCTCAGGATGAGGCTCAACTAGGGTGCCACAGGGTAGTAGAGGCTGTAATCCGCCTGAACGGGAGTCGACCAGACCACGAAACTACGGACCAGGCGTCCCTTCACCTGGACTCTGAGTCAGACCGGGATCCATCGTGTCTGAGAGTACTAGCTTGGAACTACCAGTTGTCACCCCGGCCACGGCAGACAAGATAATATAAGGCCCCTGGTGCCCTCCGCTAAGGGTATGCGAGATAGAAACCTGGGCATCAACACCTAAACAAGCTAAGAAGCTGTGGAAGCGCACTGAACATTCCTCCTGAGCAAGAAACATACTACAGTTAAGGATGCCGGCTGAGGGCCCGGCTGCCAAGACCATCCGAGGTACCCCCCTAAACTATAGACTATTGTGGGTTTCTACCACAAACTTTTTGGATTTTGGACCATTACCATGGTTTGGACGACTAGCACGTTGCTACTTGTCCTGGATAGTGGGAGTTGGCGCTGTTGGTTGTTGTTTTTAAGGGCAGGAACCGGAGAGTCACACCAGCAGATCGCAAGAACAATGTCGAGAAGTACTGGGAGGAGAAGATGGGGGCAAAGGGTGGGTGGGAAGGGAAGCCGCTCTTTTCGTGCTGTACATAGATGGCTAACAACTTAGCATATAAATGTATGACGTGGAATGTCAGGGGCATGCATACAATGACTAAACGATACAAGGTATTCTCTTACCTACACAGGAGGGGAGTGCAGATAGCACTCCTGCAAGAGACACATCTCACTGCAGCAGAAGGTCAAGCACTCAAGAGGCGATGGAGGGGTCAGGCATACTTCACTACATATTCAGCATATACCAAGGGAGCACTCATATGGATACGTGCAGGGGTTCCATTCCAACTTATAGATACTATACTTGGTACGGAAGGGAGGTATGTGGCTATAAGAGGCATACTGGAGGGGAAAGATATAACTCTGATCTGTGTATATGCCCCCAACACTGAACAGTGTCCCTTTTTTGCGGCACTGTCGCAACGCCTAGCTCCATGGCTCACGACATCAGCGCTAATTGGTGGGGATTTCAACTGTGTGTCTGACATCCAGCTGGACCGCTCACACCCTCCCCTGTGAGACTCCCAGATGACTTGTACGGCTAGGATGTTCTCCGACTGGCAGCAACAGTGGAACCTGGTAGACTCCTGGACACATAAAAACCCACATAATAGAGACTACTCCTTCTTTTTGGGCCTTCATGAGGTTCATGTACGATTAGACCTATACCTTACCAACCCCGACATACATGACCTCATTGGGACGATTGAATACCTGCCCGCACTATCTTAGATCACAATCCCGTACTACTGCACCTACAATGGACGCGCTCTAGACCCTCCATACCCACATGGAGTCTAAAGATAGAACTACTGGAGGACCAGGTCTTCCGGGAGACTATTAGTACCAAAATCACCCAATATGTTGCGTAGAACACGGGAACATCATCTACCCCCAAATAGAATGGGACGCTTTTAAGGCCGTAACACTTGGGTACTGCATTGCTGAATCCAAAGGGATCCAACAGACTTTACTGACTGAGGTTGAGAGAGCAGAGGACCAACTAAGGGATATTGAACGTAGGCAATCCAGGACACCCAGAGCTCCAACCAGAGATATTAGCAGCCAGGGAGGAGGTAGCGACTCATGTAGAAAGACTGAGATGCTTTGACTATAAGGTCTATATGGACAAAACTCACGCCGAAAGGGATAAATCGGGCTCCCCCATCCTAAAGCTGGAGACTGTGGGAGGAACAAGAGCCCACACACCAGCTGAAATAATGACATATTTGTAGACTACTATTCCACTCTCTATACGAGCTTGGCCACGCATGGGTCACTACGAAAGCACACATTCCTGGCTGACCTCCAGATCCCGCAGATCACAGAAGATGAAGCAGACGCCTTAGGGGGGAACATAACAACCCACGAGATTGCCGCTGCTATCAAACACATGTCACGCAATACAACTCCTGCACAGATGGAGTTTTAGTCCACATACTCAGCTGAATTAACCCCCCATCTCCTGGCACTCTGCGAAACAGCTAACGAGACAGGCTTCCTGCCAGACACCACGAGAGAAGCTGTAATAGTTCCCATCTTGAAGCCAAATAAAGCCCCACACGATAAGATGGCTTACCGGCTGCTATCAATGCTTAATATCGACTATAAGATCCTAAGCTGTATCCTTGCCACACGCCTCTTGCCCCTCATGACTACACTTGTGCACAAGGACCAGGCTGGGTTCATCCCAACGCGCAACACAGCAGGAAATATTAGGCGTTTGCTAGCCATCCTTGAGGCACACAGGGATAACCAGGAGCACGCCACGATTTTTGCCATTGACATTGAGAAAGCTTTTGATAGCTTATAATGGCCCTACCTGTACGAAGTGATGCGACGCATGGGACTGGGTGAAGGACTTATCAAGCGGACCATGCTGCTGTACACTGCACCTATTGCCAGAGTATGCACAGGAAGAACTGTGTCGAGAAGATGGCCGATAGGACGTGGTACCAGACAGGGGTGCCTGCTCTCCCCTCTACTCTTTGCTCTGGCCATGGAGCCACTTGCCATTGCAGCCAGGGTGGGGCACTCATATGAGGGCCTGAGAGTTAAACAGGATTGTCATCATATTGCATTATATGCCAACGATCTGTTGCTGTTCCTAAGTAGGGGGGATGAGAACTTAGCAGGAGCCTGAGATTTGATGGAGAGGTTTGGCTCCATATCTGGACTCAGAGTGAGCTGGCCGAAGTCCCGCCTCTTTCCAGTGGCGCGAGCGGGCCAACCTCCGCTGGACCTGGTGCGACTACAATGGGAAACTAGATGCTTGCCATACCTGGGGGTCCACATCTACCACGACTGGTCGGACCTCTATGAGGGGAACATAGGAAGGGCCTATCGCAGCTTACGTGTGGCTATGGACTTCTGGCGGACTCTACCGCTATCGGTAGCTGGCAGAATTGCACTCCTCAAAATTATAGCACTCCCCCGCCTCCTGTATTACTTTAACACACTCCCGCTCTGGATCCCGACGGCGTTTCTCAGGGACCTTGAGTCCCAGATCCGAACATTTATCAGGGGTAATGGCTGCCGCAGGGTGGCCCATACACTACTACAGAGGCCCTTGATGGAGGGCAGCCTTGCGACCCCGAATATTGAAACATACTACATAGCAGCCCAGTTATAGTGGCTAGTACGCAGTATAGCCTCAGGGTGACAGCAGAGGGATAATCCTGTACAATCTAGAGTATTACCGAATGACCTACTGAGGGTGTTTCTCAGAGTGCACAGACCCTCCGGAGGAGACCCTCAGGTGCTCAGAGTGCAAGCTAAGTGCTGGAGTCGGGGACTGCAGAAGATGGGATTGCAGACCCCATACTCACCAGACATTCCTCTGGACGTGCTAAGGGCCCTTCCACATGGTGGGAATTGGCGGGACCTGGAGATGTGGATGTAAATGGGGGCGACAAAAATGGGTGACCTCTACAGAGACCAGGAGATGCTACCATTTGAGGCGTTCTGGGAGGAATTTGGACTTCCGCAGGGACACTTTTTTATTACATAGGGCACTAACGACAGCCATTCGCAAGCACTGGCAGACGGGATTGGTAGTACCCCTGCCACAGCAAACTTGCTATTATATTCCCCTATCAGCGGGTACTAACAAAGCAGTGTCCTGCCTATACAGAGCGCTGCGCGCAGACGGACTACGACCACTGGAGAAACTTTGTCTCCAGTGGGTGGGAGACTTGAGCATACCCATAGCGACCAAGGACTGGGATAACATACTGGCTGGGGCAACGAAAGTATCCAGAAATGCACGCTTCAAATTGATAAACTATTATGTCCTGCACAGAGCATACTTGACCCCTGAACGCATAAGTAGATACTTTCAGTTGGAGGACGCAGCCCACCCAAGATGCAGCGCGCCCCATGCCCAAATACTGCATATGTTCTGGGATTGCCCCCAGCTGCAGGAATTTTGGATGCAAGTAGTGCAAACAGTGAACGAGGTTATAGATAAAGAACTGACATGCACTCCGGCTCGCTGCCATCTAGGCTGGTTTCCCCACTTGACTAAAACTAAGGTCACTAACAGATTTCAAGACCTAGCATACATCTTGGCAAAATGAGAGATAACCAGGAACTGAAAGGCAAGCGGAGGTCCTAGGATAACAGCCTGGCGTAAGGAACTCCTAAAATGGGTGGCATGTGGAGGCCGAGTACTGATGCGGGAAGCCAAAAGAGGGCTACAACACATAGAGTTAGCTAGAGCCTGGGAGACCCTAGTACATGACCTAGAATATCCAGAACCAGAGCCTCCAAAAGATGAGAGAGAAGCAGATTAAAAACAAACACTCCTGACATAAACACGTCAACAACAAATAGCATATGCATGATTACCAGCCATCACGAGACTAGCAAACGTCACACTTCATTGGCACCACCCTACCCTGTGCACACAACTAGGAAACTGATAATACACTTGACCCAGCACTGTACGAGAGGCTTACTAACAGGATGACTCAGGGGAAGGGTGGGAGGGTTTAGTTATTGTTGTCAATTTATTGTTGCTTGGACATTCCAATTGACCACTTCTGTGACAAGTGAAAAGAATATTAGAAAATTAATGGTGAATGAAGCAAATTGTCTTATGATTATGTATTAAGCTGATGCAGCAGAGATAATCAATAAAATGTGTTTACAAAAAAGAAAGAGAAAGTTCCAATTTTACCACTGACTGTCTGAAGGATGTTCCGGTCGGTGTGTTAATCCCTTTAATTTATTCCCCAACTTTATATCTGTCAGAAAGAAATCAGTTCAGGAGGAGTGGTCATATTACTTGTTATGATAAGTATAGGTCTTATTCTGCCCTGCCATCTGCCAGCTGGGATCTACTAAGCCCAAATTCTTCATTAAATAGTGGATATACTCCCTCATCTTTGGGGAGTTAGTCATTGGTCTAGTAGTGGATTCATCTAAAACTGGATCTAACAAAACATTAAAGTCCCCACCTATCAATATGTAATTCCTTGTGTCAACTAATTGATTTTAGAGCTACCTGAGTGGTGGTGAGTCATCTATATTTGGGCCATAGTAACCTACAAATGAATAACCTATACCATGGATTTCAACATTTGAATCTACCACCTTCCATTGGGATCTGCGGTGTAGTTTACCAGCCCTGCTTAGGCTGCATTTTTTAAAAGAATAGCCCATCTGCATCCTGATGGCTTATCCTGGGCATGCCAGTGTCCTATCCCCACTCAAATGGCTGTTCACCACCTTGTAGTGAGAATCGAGTCAGGGCTAGGAAGAAAGGACCTCTATGCACTTCAAAGGCACTTCTTTGAAGTCACCTCCACTTCAAAGGCACAACTTGGTATAAGTACTAGGTATCTGACTCCACCAAATCAGACACTTCTGCCCCTGTAGAGAAACTGTCAGGAGGGAGAACTGCTGTGCTGTTATAAGGACTGTCTCTGTGCTGGACTCCTGCTCTGGAAGAACTGTTTTTCTGCTGTGCTGCCCTGCTGCCTGCGACTTTCTGACCTTGCTGAAGAAGAACTGGGCTCAACTTGATCCCAGAGTGATCCCCAAGGGGTGGTTGGCTTGCCTCCTATTGTTGGGACTCAGGGAAATCAAAGTCTCACCCCCTGCTACTGTGCCTGTTCATTGGAAGTGGATCCAGGTGCTTGCTCTAGTTGAAAATACGCATCTACAGTCTGCGTGTAGCAGAACCGACACATCGTCGTGTTGCAGGAGCAGAATTGGCACATTGCACTCAGAACAGACACATCACCTAAAGAACCAATGCATCGGAGCCAAAGCATCGTCGCCACTGAAGTGTGGAAAGGTCGATGAATCCCCTCGACTGCGTGAGGAAACCTGGCACATTGTTTACGGAACCAATGATTCTCAGCTCTGCTCATTGTATTTGGAACTGTAACATCGCCACCAAAGTGGGAAGAAATATGTGCATCACCTCGACTGCGAGATCGACAAGACACATTGCTCGGCTGCACCCCGCATCTCGCTGTTTCAACCATGTTCAAGGTACTTTGTTCAGTAAGCCATGCATGGCTCCTGTATCTGGCCCATGATCTATCATGGTTGGCCTGAAATCTTGACTTTGCCCAGGCCCAGAGCAAACAGATAACCTCCATAGCCACTTATTGCTTCTACGTGCTATTTTACATTTAATCTTTAAAAATGTGTATCTCGACTTCTACTTATTGGATTTTTGTCATTTTTGTCTTGTTTTATTTATACAAACCATACTCATTTTTCTGACCATGGTGTGGAGTCTCTTTGTGGTGTTTTCACTGTGTTTCTGTTTGAAGTTTTGCACAAATACATTGCGTATTGCCTCTTAAGTTAAGCCTGCCTGCTCTGTGCCAACCTACCAGACGGTGAGCACAGTTAATTTATGGTGTGTATCTGACATACCCTGACTAGGATTGTGGTTCCTGGTTGGACAGGGCGCATACCTCTGCCAACCAGAAACCCAATTCCTAACAATTATTGTTATTATTATTATTATTATTATTATTGTTTGTTATGAATAAATGACGACTGGTCCATGTAGATTTTAGGTTGGTTTATTAAGATGGATGAAATCATCTAGAGCCCCACCAGGACCAGCCTTCCTGCTGCTCAGCCCATCCTCCAATTGACTCCCTCACTCACCAACATTCCACAGCCACCTCACACACCAACATTCCACCACCACAGTCGCACTGGCTGAGCAGCAGGTATAACACATCTCCTTTCTTTACACAAAATAGCATTGGAACTCTTGAAAGTATGACATTAGAACTATTGCATGCATATAAACAATGTAGCAAAGAACTAATGCAAATGAATGAAAATAAAAGGTGGAAACATTTCACGCACGTCAAGTCGTAACACAATAATAGAAAATGTGTATACAAAGGCAGATAGAAAATAAAGAATGCACTTTAATAAAATAATACATGCAAAAAAAAACAGGAAAATAGTAATAAGAATAGACTCACATACATCATCTCCCTTTCTAACCAAACAAAAGACACACTCTACCACATCACAAAACCACAGTCCAAACCCTGATACCACAAACATGCCAGCTGGCCAGGCTAACAAAAAAGTAGAAAGTAGGGTACCGACCACAGGGCGCGGTAGGGAGCCATCCAAATAACTGCAAAAAATACTTAGTAAGTGTGTAACACCACTACACACCAACCATATAGCATGTACACTGTCCTTCACCCGAACCCATAGTAAGGGTGGAAAGTTTGGAACACCACTCCACATCAACCATATGGCATCTACACTGCCCTTCACCCGAACCCATAGTAAGGGTGGAAAGTGTGGAACACCACTCCACACTAACCATGTGGCATCTACACTGCCCTTCACCCAAAACAATAGTGAGGGTGGAAATTGCAAACACAAGTTGTATGGCTTCACTCAGTCTTAAAAATTCGGCTTCCTCTCTGCCCTTCACTGCCCTTCACCCAGACCCATAGTGAGGGTTGAAAAAACAAGAAAAATGTGGCTTCCTGTGTGCCCTTCACCCTTACCCCATAGGCAGGGTGGAAAAACACTGCAATCACATGTACTGTGGCTTCACTCTGCCACACACCCTTGACAAGTTGGCATCTTCCTTGCCCTTCACCCCAACCCGTAGTAAGGGTGGAAAAAAAACACTGCAAACACACGTACTGTGGCTTCACTCTGCCACACACACTTAACAATTTGACATCTACCCTGCCCTTCACCCAAACCCGTAGTGAGGGTGGAATAATATTTCACTCACACAATCAAACAGTCCTCTCACTGGACTGAGACTATAATAGTCCCTACCATCACAACACACCCCCCAAAAAGAAACTTCGCAAGGTATCACCATCCATTAGTATCACCAACAAAGATCATGGTAAGCACAGAGCACACGTCTCTGCCTCCTAGAACTCACACGGTATACCCCACAACAATATACACATCGCCTACCAGGACAGCACTACCCACTCCACAAAAGATTATTCCGAAATGAAAGCTGCTGAAAGGGTTGTAAAGCATCATGGACTCCTCTCCCCATAGGTGTCAGTCAATGAATGTAAAGATCAGAACCATGAGATCAATATTTGACACCCACACATACACTAGGAACAAAAGTAAAATACTGTGCATGTGTCACCATGCACAACCAGCATTGTCACGTTATAACACCAGTGAGCGACATCTCACTCGAATTGTCCAAAGAAGCCGGCTCATGAAGCACTTCACCCCCGAATTCTCTTGAAACGCTACCTCAGGGAATGCTCATTCCAGTTACTCCATCCGCTGCACCAATGTCTCCCAGAGCTGTTAAAAACACACAGAAGTTCACAGGATCACCATGGCGGCATGTAGGACGAACAGCGCTGAGAGGTTCACAGCGCGTAGGTGCATAAAACGTAGCGTTCCAGGACCCCAACTTTGACGCCGCCAAACACTTAACAGGAAGATAATGCGACCCCCAAAGAACAGGTGAGGATGCACGTTCACTGACTTAGTAAAGTATGCAATGTTCTTACGTGGACAGGCTCCAGTAAACGCTGAAGACTTCCCGCAACGTCGTGACTGCCATTAAAGTAGACGAAACTCTTCCCAATGACCGAAGATGGGCGCCCGTGCGTCGTTTTGTGTAAAGTTTCGATGAAGATCAGACCTTCCTTTCAAAGCTGAGGTCAGGTACAGCCTGCACATTTCGTCTGCGACTGGAATGAATGCGGCAGCAGCAACTTTCAAAACAGGTAAGGCTCGCGCATATCTCGCGCTACAAAACAGTGTGTTTCAAACTGCCGACTGCATCGCCTAGTGAAAATGCGCAGCAATGACATAAAGTACTCACTGTTCAAGATAAATTCACAGCGCGCTGATCAATTAAGTGCTTCCTGCTTGAATCCGTAGTAAGGTGCCAGGATTCCCATCTTATGTAAATGCATTGAGGTTGTTGAAATCAACTGCTGGGCACAACACTTTTTTTTAAGCACCGCGATTTCATGTAACGTGAACAGATGTGGGCAACATGTCAGCTCCCATCTGCAAGGCTGCTACCAAACAAACAGACTCACACCCTGCTGCAAGGCTGTCGATGGAACAGGACACTGGTGGGGCTACAGGGCGGTCTGGGAACTTAAGTCTGTAGAATAAATGCTTGTTCAGTTTCTTCATTTACAAAGGTTCCTCTTTAATTTCTTATTTTGTAATTGGCAATTGTCACAGCATTTTCTCTTGAAGCTTCATTCTTTGTTTGATTACACCTTCCATTCAGCTTGTACACGTAGGTTTTTCTTTGCCAAATCGTTGCCAAAATCTGAATAAATGACGCCTGGTCCATGTAGATTTTAGGTTGGTTTATTAAGTAGGATGTAATCATCTAGAGCCACCAGGAGCCAGGGCCGTTTCTACCATTAGGCAAGACTAGGCAGCCGCCTAGAGCGGCAAAAGGGGGAGGGCGGCAAAAAACATGAGCTTGGGATTCAGAATGAGTCATTTTAATGAGTTCCTGTTCTTTCCATTTAAAGCACTGCTCACATGCATCTCAAGACATGCGGCAGCGGGTCCTCCCTTCACCCTCTTTTGTGAGCGCTATATCATGCTTTTTACTGACCCCAATACCTGCCTCGCACTGTGGGAAAAGCTACTCTCGTCTTTTAAGCTGGTGGACAGAATTCGGACCATTTGTCCAAATGCAGCCTTCACAAAGACTTTAGCGCCCAAATACAAAACCTGTACAACAGACTGTACAGAATAAAAGCCGCGCACTTCCAACCACACAGCCTACACGCCGTAGCCTACAGCTCACGTAAGCATGGGTTTCAGTGCCCTCCTGGCAATAGAAAGCCAACATAAACATTACAATTTAATAAAATACAACAAAAGCAAGCACCGACGGTCCGGGCTCTACTGAGCAATCGCTTCCGGGACAGCAGCGGGTGGTTTCTTCGTTGGTCTGTGGGCTGTCTTTTCCGGGGTGTGCCATTTTTTGCTAACCAATCGCACAATTTTATGGGGCAGTGCAACCTCCCATTCCCTCCTAGTACCGCCCCTACCCTGTCAATCAGTATAAACTAGCTCTCCGATTTCCTCTACCTGTCTTCACTTATTTAAAGTCGGTTAAAGTTCTTCGTATATCGAAGTGGGTCAGAGTCGTAAGCAAGGTGTACCTGTTGTCGGATTTTTAAGATGCTCTTTATCGGACGACGAGAGGTAAGAACAGCTTTTGAGGACATCGCACCGCACCTGCTGCGGCAGGGTTGTTACTTGCGAAACTTGGAATTATTCTGACAACACCGGTAACAGGTATTTGTAACGTGCAGAGTAAAGTGAAAAATGCCAGTATAGAGTTGTGGGTTTAATTTGTCGCCTGTTCGTCTCTGAATGACGCGCAGCAGGTGCCTAGAGAAAAAATCCAATTATTTTCATATTATCAACTAATTGTGTAAGTGGGCGTGGAGCTTTGACTGCCTTTGCAAGGCATTTGAGAATCTCATTGTTTTTACTGTAAAGTGAGTGTATACATGGCACTATAGGCTGCGGCGAGCGCCGTTCGTTTTTTTTTTAATCGAAATGTGTGGAGCCTTAGTTTTTATTTCAAATTCTTTGGGTAAAATTAATGGTATAAATGGAGCAAAGCAAATATCTCAAACGTGCATACAGTGTTATAAATGGAGCAAAGAAAATATGTC